>JBAMJV010009837.1:0-93462 GCA_037951105.1 Echinarachnius parma | reverse complement strand
CCATTTAACCGACGTCCCTCAGTTTAATCAGTTTTAGGTCTATAACTCCACGAAAAAGAGATTTCAAGCCCTAATTTTTTTAGGCATGCTATTAAATGACATTTCCTTTCATATATTTTCCTTGAAAAATACCCGCAAAGTTGGGGTGCTAATTTTCACTTTTCACCGGCCTCAAAACAACACATTTCAGTAGGTGTGGGACTATTTGTTGTATTGCACTGTATTGTAGTGCGTGATAAAACATTATAAAGCCAAATTGTCTATGTTTACCCTGGCCTAGAATGGTTTCTCACCTTTTTTTGCTGATATTTGCTAAATCCGATACGTTTTTAACTTCGAAGTTACGAAACAAACTACCACTGCCAGCGCCGCGCTTGCCTGACATCGATCTACGTGCGTTATGGATGCATTGCATTGCACAGTAGTACAGGGTTCTCTGTAGTACAGTGCAGTACAGTAGGGGTAGGTGCGTTAGAGTACGGTTCGGACATTTTGATCGAGATGGTACATCGTAACTCATAGCTTGCATACAGTGTGCATGGCCGTTTAATTAGCGCGATTGCGATTGTGAGAAATTTTACGCGCCGCCGATTCCCTGCTTAAATTTGGCAAATTTTCCCCGCCGATTTTCTGGTTTTCGGCCGTTATTCCCGCTTTTTTGGTCCCCAGTTTCCCTAGCGCACTTTACTCCCACTTTTTTTTTTTTCAATTTAAACGCTCAAAGTCGGCATGCGGCGTTTACGTGGCTGCGGCGATTCCGCCGGTCAGTACGGTAAGACAATAACCTCACAACTTTTGAATTTTGGCTTTCAAAAGAGGATCTCTCCCTTTAATATATAGCACATGATAATTTCACTTGGATTCTTAACATATTATTACAAAAAATAACATATTATTAAAAAAAATCTCTATGAGGTTTACATAACATGATACATGTAGTGTTGATACTTCATGTGTATGTTTGGTTACACATTCGAAGTAGTAACGAACTCAATTAAAAAATATAATTGAAAGAAAATACAAATTGGTACTGTATAATTTAATTTAGGTTATCACAGAAATGCCATTGCCACATATTGAACCACCATATTTCCATTGTATTGTAATGGCTGTTAACCCGTTGCTTACAGTAACCAGTGGGCTATGTACAAAGTCTATAGGGATTTCAGAATCTCGAAGGGAATGGGTTTACAGAGGTAGAAGAGATTGAATCACTTGTGCTTTGTCTCTGATCATGTTTCTATTTATCTACAGTAATGCTGCCAGACAAGGATTATATGTCCGTCCAGTACCCAGGCACTCTGCACTGCCAATATTCCTCTGCGATGTTGTATTGCGCCCTCTCGTGTCCAGATGGATATGCTACCGACCAGCTTGGCTGTGAGATATGTGCATGCCGTGCAGGTAACCATAATTTTTATATTTGTTTAATACTGTAGTCCTTGAAGGTTTCCATGGTAATTAAAGACTCAACGAGGATGTTTAAGATGCACCACGTCAAATATTTATTTTCTAGAAAGAATGGGATCCCAGAGCTAGGCAGTATCAGGAATGGGGGTCCTAGGCTGTCAGATACTGCTTCATAGTTCTCTTTTCAGGATGAAAATTCACAAACCTTTTCCCCTAGTTGCAATTCTCCTGATGATGGTCAGAACGTAATGACTGGAAAATTTACTGAATGGGTCCATTTTAGGGTTTAAAGTGTCCCGTAAGCACTGGGCAAATAAAAATATCAAAAGATAGATTCCGAGACATATTTTTCAACTCTGCCCATGCAGTTATTGAGTTTCCAAAATTAGTATTATTTTCTTAATTTTCATACATGTAGATGATTGTCCAGTGATGTCTGACCAATGTCCACTCATGGAGACATGCCCCTATGGGTTAGCCACTGACCAGGTGGGGTGCGATACATGCAAGTGTCGTCAGCCAAGGATTTGTGTACCAGCGTCCCTCCAGAGATGTGTGGAAGCCTGCCCTCATAGTCGTGCGACAGACAGTGAGGGTTGCGAGATCTGTGCCTGTGTTAACAGAAGTAAGTCATATTGTTGGTTGAGAAAGTACTTTGGAGATTATCTTGCAAGTCTTGTAATCTTAATAAGTTTTGGAGCATTGTAGAAACCAAATTAAGCTTTTTTTAAAATGAATATTTACCAAAACAAGAAATATCAATCAGAAAATGTAACATATTAATGTGTTTTAATAGCTCTTTTTGAATGATAACAGGCTTCTTACTTAGTTGTTTGTAATTGTTTGTACTTTTCGAGCATGATGGAGTTATAACTATTAGTTTGTAATGTTATGGTGAAGGTTTTGGTTACTAAATTCAGTTTGACCAAAACTGTACTATCCCCTTAACCCTTATCCCACTGGGTTATTTTGATCACTTGAGTCCACTGGGGGGGGGGGGGGGGGGGGGCCATTTTGGCCCCCCCTCAAATCTCGGCAACGAATGGACCGATTGACATGAAAATTGGCACATACGTAAAACAAGTCAAGTAGAATAAGAATGTGAAGAAAACAAATTGGACCATTATTTTTGTTTTTAATAATGAATTAAAATTTTGAATATGCAAATTTTTGACGAATTTGGGGGAAAATTGGGATTACAGGATTATTTCAGGTTTTCTGTAAAAATACTTTCAAATGATGTAATTCATCATATCCATATTTTTTATGGTGATAAAATATATCACTAATTTGCATAAATTATGCAAATTAGTATTCCAGGATTTACCCACATTGTCTTCATTCTTATGTATTTTATTGTTTGTTTGTTTGTTTTTGTTTTTTAGAGGAATTTATCTCTGAAGTGTATGAATTAAACTAGTAACAAAGAAATAATCCAAATTATAATTCAATGTAACAATTATAACAGATTTGGAGTTTACATGGCATCGGATATATGAATTACATAGAAACCTTGGGGTGTATTCTGAAAACGATTTAAAGCTAAAATTTATTGTATCTACGTCACTAAAATTTTTTTTAGGAAATCGGTATTCTGAAACTGTGAGATTTTTTTTTTATCTACGTCACTACAAATTTTAAGCCAGCGCTAAAATTTATTGTAGTTGCCATGGAAGATATGCAAATTTTATGTAAATGAGGCAAATCGGTATTCTGAAAAAAATTTTAACAAAACTTACAACAGAAATTAAAATCACTTAGTAGCAGTTTTATCTCCGTGACTTGAATCGAAAAGTAAGCTATGGCAGCGCTTCTTGGAGCACGTATCCTCCACGAGCATCAACAGTGCAACACGCGCATGGCCGCCCGTACTTTTCGTTGCCTTTGTCAGTGTTGGGCTAAACTTCCCGATTATCGTTTGTTTCCGCTTCGTCGCTTCTTGCACTATGATCATCGTTTCATCCTCCGTAAAGTTGTTCGCTCTATGTGCCGCCATTGTGATAATTTGAGTTGATTACTGTTCATAATAATTATATTATAAAGCAAATTAGTTTATTATTGATTACATAACGGGTGTAGATATCGCGCGATTTTAGCAAACTTTGCGCGCGCATGAGATTAAACGCGCTTATTTTGGACACAAGTAAGTCAGATTCGAAGGTCGTGAGTGTTACCGTTGCCAGTTAAAGAAGTTAGCATTTTTTGTTAGAGTTATTATGATAAAATTTTGCTTGAATACATATTCTGACGAGGATTGTCTTGTTAATGATATGAGAAATAGAGCACCAATATTAACACGAAGTGGCAGAAGAGTAAATTGCCCAAGAAAGGCTGAATTTGTAGATATGTTTATGTTACATTGTTGTTGCATTGTTTTGTTTTTGAATTGTTGTATATTGTAAAAAAAAAGTTTGTACTCTCATACCCCGGAAGGGGTCGATAGAGTAAATAAAATCTTACAAATCTTACCAATCTTACCGTTTCCCCCATAAACATATCGGAAATGAATTCGTTATCAGTTTTCATACAAATTATCTGACAACACAACCACACAAAACCAATGACAAGACAACTTGAAAAAACACTTCCATTAAATACATGTAATAATAGTTTATTGACAAAAACGGCCTCGAACTCGATTCCAACATGAATCTTTGAGACCACACGAATCTTTTTCACATATCCGATTTTATCATTGTGATTATTTTATCTTGATTACGTTCAAACAAGTAGTATACATAAACTTGCAGTATAAATTGTAACCACGGCGTAATTCCCACGTGGTCTTAAAATCATATGCAAATGATCAAAAATATCGATGTAAGCGATATTTTCATTGGTCAAATGAGCAGCAAGGGGCGTGGCTTTTATTGACAGCGCGCACTGGGGTAAGCGTTAAAATGTCCTTAAAATCTTTTTCAGAATACCGATTTTAAAATTTTTTAGCGCGATTTTATTTTAGGGAGATAAAAATTTTATCTCCGCTACATTTTCAGAATACACCCCCTGTACAAAAGTTGCATTTTTTTGTGATGGTCGAGCAATTATCGACCTCTAAAATCAGTTCTACATGTCCGACCGGGGCGAATTATATATCAAAACATGCGGGAGACTTGAGAGAAAAAAGTCATGAAGTTTGAACGTGAAATTCCAATCGGTCTAGATGCACGTCAAAAAAAACGATAGGGGGGGGCCAAAATGGCCCCCCCCCCAGTGGGATTAGGGTTAAAGAGAAGGCTCTGACCTACAAGATGGTATGCAGAAATCAATATAGCCAGAAATTGACTTGTATCCCTTTTCTCGCTCACCCAACAATTATATAGAAACAGAAAGAATAGGCTTCCTATGGTACAGTACCCAGTCATCATTTAAATTTGATCAGTTTATAATGACTGTGTTTTCAAAACAGTAAAAGTAGTGATCACCATATATATAAATTGTCTTTACGGCAATTCCACGCCAAATGAGCCAAAAGTGGAAAAATCAAATGAGGATTATTTCTGATCTTGTTTATTTTTTCTGGATTATTTTTTCATAAATCATGATCACATAATGATATCTTTCAGTTTACATGATTTAAAAAAATATTGGGCGTCTCCTGATAGGAGAAACAGACACCATACATGAACCCATACACATGGGACTACACAGTGCCTATTTCTAGATTTTCGTCATTTTTTGCATTCCTTTCTATTATTTTTCTGTTTTAAGGTACCAAATTGGATGATTGGATATCACAAAATGTGTTCACATTAAAATTTCAGTTTTTTGAGAGCCCTAAAGTATATTTTTAATGAATAAAAAACTCTGTCCTTCCGTTACTGTCCTTCCGTTACCGAACAGTGAAGCAATTAACTTCTTGTAATTAATATACCAATAGACATATTTTTTTCAAATAAATGTTGTAATACTCTTTGAACATTAGGGAATGGACTATGAGCCAATATAACATGATAGCATTTGAAACTTAACAGAGATTGGATCATAACTAAAGAACTTGAAAATCCATGCCCATTTTGCCGTCCTTCCGTTACCGGCCTCATTAGTGTCCATACGTAATGTAAAAAAAAAAAAAAAAAAAAAAATAGGAAATCAAAGGTGTCCCACCAAGAGTCTCAGAAATGTTATTAACAATGATGAATCATAAACAGGATCCTGGAATTATTTGATTAAATTTAAAAAATTGCGTCTGAATTTCCTTCCGTTACCATGGAATTGCCCTTTAGCTTTAGATTTGCATATTTGCCATGATTTATTTATATATACTTTACATAACCAAACCCTTGCAAGAATGTTAGGACTTGTCATAAATGGATTAAGCATTATACAGGCAAAATTTAATTCGTGAAATTATGTTCATTTAGGATTTGTTCATTTCATGTTTAACTGTTGTGTCAATAAAGCAAATTTATTTATAGATTATCAGATATGATACAATATTATCTTTATATCACACAGGAAAAAAAAAAAAAAATAGATCAAAGTTCAACAAAGTAATGCAAAATGAAACTTTGAAGGGGAAACACCAACTCTTTTGAAAGGAACTCTATTGTTTATTGATTTGAGTTGAATCAATAGATTGAATCAATGTAATACATATGTGCCAAATTTGATGAAGTGTCTGACAAATAAAAGGAAGTACAATGTCTAATCATTATATTATAGAGGAACTTGTGAACATATGAATCGCAGCATGTATTTCCTCAAATTCTCAATTGTGGATTGAATTTGTTTAACTCTTGGCATTTTATGGCCTTTTTAAAGATTATCTATAAAGTTTAACCCATGGACGCAGTTTTGAATTAAGAATACTACAGTGTGTCAGATAAAATCATTGGAATGAAATGACATAGAGTTAAATTTAACCCTCTGATCTGGCCTACGGCTCTCTGTGTGATATAACTATTGCAGGCCAGGATTGCGCTGTTGTATCTAGGATGAACTGTGCTAAGAGTTGCACATACGGGTATGCCACAGATCTCCTCACACACTGCCGGATTTGCAGCTGCAAGCAACCAAGTAAGTATATAATAGGTGCAAATTGTTTAAGAGCCTCTAACTGCTATATGGAGTATACATCGAACCAAATATAACATACATAAATGACAGGGTAAATTTTAAATATTAGCAATTACAGGGAATTATGAAAGCATTCCTTTTATCTCATTTTTATCTTTGTTTTTCCCACTGGGGAAACTTGCCTAAGACAGTTGGTGTTGTAGTTGTTGTTATGTCACATAACATGTTACAAGTCCTCACAGCAGTCACTCATACGACTGGTATCATTTACGTACAACAATTATATACAAAGATAGCTCATACAATAGTGATAAAGATCGGGGCATTGCCCCTTCCCCCAATGAGTGGAAATAAATAAATAATACAGAACCAAATACAAAATACATGTTCTCTAACACAAATTTTCATGTATTCCATTTCATGATAAGTAATTCTTCGAATGTACCATTGGTAACTGGGGTAATCCTATTATTGGAGATGATGATCACTCATATATTGGGTACTACAGAAATCAAGTACATATCATTTCAATTGTCCACAGCTGAGATGCCAGTTGCAGTGACACTATTCAGGCTATGCCACCAGGTGTCGTGTGACAACAACTGCTCACATGGCTATCTCCATGACAACCAAGGATGCCTAACATGTGAATGCAGAGCAGCAGGTGGGTGAATAGGGCATTTTATGTTGAGATTTGCTGAACATGTTGAATTGTAATGGATAATGATGATGGTCATGATGATAAAAACGACAACTACGACAATGATGGTGATGGTACTGATGCATGATGTTTGTTAAGAATAGAAAAGGGAATATTCAATGTCGATACAGTTTATAATTCTTTCTGTAAAGTTGCCTGCTATGGCATTGGATGCGAGTAGACAACCTTTGACACTTGACCTTTTATAAAGTAATCATTTAAGAAAATATCATAGTCAATATCTCTCCCCAAAATAACTATCTGCCATTACTTGTTGGCACTTATCAACAAGTCACATCTCATATGCTAATAGTGCAGCTTTGTTTTCAGGCTGGGTCTGCCTCAAGGGAGGAACTTGGCAGGGTAACATGTTCAGTGTCCATTTCTTGCATCAGTATATCATTATATTGAGAACATTACTGAAAGTTACATTGAACCTTCCAAAATAAGCAGCTTTGTTTTCCAGATGCAGACAGGGTCTGTCCTAAAGGAAGCACTAGGAAAGACAAATGTAATAATTTTAGTATCTATTTCCAAATAAGCCTTTTGAGTTTTTGATGAATATTATGTATATATGTTTTAAATACATTCAGACTTCACACAGAAAATGGGACTTTGCTTATGAGAACATGGTGGGACCTGTATTAACTCTATAGGGATTACCACATCTAGTAGGGAACAGGTTAAATCAGACTGTCTCATTAAGGATGACTCGTACATTATTCCAATACTACTAATATTCTCCCATCTGCTTGTTCTGAAGAGGGAAGTTTCAATGCTTGATTGTGAAAAAGGTCTCATACCATATCATTATAGTGCAGCTTGGTGTATAGGCTGGGTCTGCCTCAAGGGAGGCACTTGTCAAGGTAACATGTTCAGTGTCCATTTCTTGCATCAGTATATCTTTATATTGAGAACATTACTGAAAGTCACATTGTACCTTTCAAAATAGGCAGCTTTGTTTTCCAGATGCAGACAGGGTCTGTCCTAAGGAAAGCACTGGGAAAGGCAAATGTTATGATTTGAGTATCTCTGATTAATTTAATGAATCTTATGCATACATTTTTAAAATCAAACATAAAGACAAACTGACCAATAATATATAACATAAATGATTAAGGTTTTCTTTGCTCTTATTCATTAATAAATGTTTTAAATTGATTTTGGTAGGAATTGAACCTGCAAGAGTTTGCTATCTGGAATAAAGCATGTGTTATTATGTTTGCTGACATTTGTCTATACAACCCCCAAAGCACAAGTTCCTGTTTGGGAAGTATTTGAAGGCTATATGCGAAGATATTGATATTATGAAGTGAGGTATGGTCCCAAAGAAGAATTCAAAGGGATACAGCAGGTAAACTCAATTATTTTGTATAATTCAATGATAGATGAAACTGACCAGAAATATATAATATAGATGAAGCAAATGAGCAGAGAAAACTTGGGATTTGCGGGGAATAAAATCCAAGACCTTCAGATTGCTAGACTTGTGTTCTAACCATTGAACAACAAGGCCAATTTCATTAGTGGCCCTTCTCAGAAAACCTTTTCAATGCTCAGTGGTCAGAAGCTATATAACCCTGACACAAATCAAAGAACAACTTAGGGAAAAAAGAAAGTTTGTTTTCTGCTCATTTTTTCATTCAATTATGTTTGTGTGACACATCTCACCAGATGTTGAATGCGAGGAGCTGAGCTTTCACACCTGTCCACAGAAGTTGCTGTGCCCCTACGGTCTGGCCACGGACTCCAGAGGCTGTCCCATCTGCTTCTGTCAATTGGAATGTGAGTATTCATCTACCTTGTAATTATTATTATTATTATTTTAATCGGCATCAAATACATTTACATCAAACAAAACAATAAGATATAGAATAATTGTTATACTTTACAATACTAATATATACATAAATCTTGTTGTCAGCTGCACCCGGGCGAGTCGCCCGGGTATGGAAAAAGTTAACTTAATAACTGTAGTCTGCAGACCTTCTTCCCCTTACCTGACCAGGTGCAACGAGCAACATGAGACTACATTAGTAGTTCCAAAGTCAGCAAAACAGTTGCAGAATGTGTATAATTATGTCAACAGAGAGTCTTTTCCAAAATGGACCAATGCCATTGCTTTTTCCAGATAATTTCAATAACATTTTTTTACATCCTTTTACACTTGAACCTATATCTTTGCGACGACCTGTAGTGGCCACCAAAGGCGATCACCTGGAGGGAAAAACACTGCTATGGAGCCTGTCTGTAGTGGCCACCTTTCTTGTTTCCCTTAGGTTGTCACATTACACAGATGTGAGCTTACTTGAATTGATTTTGTTTATTTTTTCTTCCATCTAGCTGGTTGTGCCCATGTGACTCCCGAGAACTGTGATCTCCAGTGTCAGTTTGGCTTTGCAACAGATGAACTTGGATGTGAGACCTGTGGCTGTAGGATCTTAGGTTAGTTTGACCATTACAATTCAATTACTGGGGTATAAAGAAAGAAGAGTGTGGCAAGTTTTTATCCAGAGTTCTACCTACTGAGCTATCACATTCCCTCTCTTTATTTGGCAACTATTTTTGCTTAGCTCCTAATCATTACTCCTAATCATTGAATATGCAATTTCATGAAACCAGATGTTAGTCTTATTGTGTGTTATTGATTAACTCATTCACTGGAAATCTAGTGCAGCAGTTAATAACTATATGGGAAATAAAATATCTTGTAGGCAAGGAAATTAATATAATATTTTGAATATGATTAAAAGAATTCCCTAACTAATACATTTTATTGTTACTTTACAGATCCTGCCATTTGTAATCTCAACATAGCTTCAAATTGCCGTCTCAAGTGTCCCTACGGTCTGGCCACTGACAGCAGTGGCTGTGAGATATGCAGCTGTAAGAGCCAAGGTAAGGGATAGCCTTATAGGTTAGGTTTGGGGCTGGTGTTGGTTTTTGGTTTTTGTTTGCGATTGGGGTTTGGGTTGGAGTTGGGGTTATGGTTGGGGTAGGAGTTGGGTAAGGTTTATGGTAGGGATTAGAATCTTAGGTACCTCGATCTTTATGTATGGTCTGGCTTCTGACATTGGTGGCTGTTAGATATGCAGCTGTAAAAGCCAAGGTAAGGGTAAGGGGAAATATGGAGGGAAAATAGCACAAACTGTTTATTTTGGAGGGAAAATATCATTGGTCGTATGCCAGTGGAGTTCTAATGGCCTGGTAATACAAATGTGACTGGATATAGCAAAACCCTGCACTGGTTGTCGGTAATTAATGTTTTGAAGAAATGGGCATTTTAAGTCCACAAAATGTATGTAAAAGACTTACCTATGTTTGAAAAATTGAAACAATCATATCATTGCCAAATATTGTCCAATCTTTTAGGAGAAGGCATCAAATGAAAGCTTGTGATTGGGTCTTTCTCATGGTTTGAAAATCAAAATTTAGATTTTTACCGACATATGCAGGGTTTTGCTATATCCAGTCACAAATGGTGATGAAAATTATCAGTTTCTGTATGATTTTATGTAAGACTTTGAATGAAACAAATGTCATGTAATGCTCCTCTGAATCACATTGTTGTTTTTGTTCCTTTGTCTTTTGTTTCTGCTCATATCTTTGCCAAAACTAATCCATCTGCCATGAAAATTTCACAGACTATTATGCAAGACTTCTCCCGTGAAATACTTTATTTTCTCCACATGACAATACAGTTTCCAAGTGAATAAAGTGACGAACGTGATTGTGTTAATAATTTTTTCATGCGATCTTTGATTGCATTTATCATTTTACTTTGCAGTGAGAGAGATGAGCATTTCCACCCTGAGGCCAGTGGTCAGGTGTCCCCCAGTGACCAGTCAGTGTGGGCTGGATTGTGAGCTGGGATTGGCTACAGACCACATGGGGTGTGAAGTATGCAGCTGCAGGCAACCAATCACAGGTAAGCTAGTATCCCTTGATATGCTAGACACATATATGTTCACTTTACTATTTATTTACAATCACTATGTGCCCTGGTAGGTTTTAGGTGTCAAATGGAAATGACACAGTAGTCATATAAAGTAATTCTACTACTTAATTCTAAAATAAAGAGTGCCATTTTTTGTCACAAAGTATATTGAAGTATCCTAATCTGGATAAGGGGAATCTGACATTGCAGAAAAAATGAATATTAGGAGAAATTTGACATATTCTACACACGTTTGACACCATGTAACAATCAACGATCAAATATCTTAATTCTTTAAACCTTTATGTCTACTCCTTTTTATTTCAATCTCTTTAAAGCTGAAGCTTGTTCAACAGTGTCCATTATTGGCTGCTCGTTGTTTGACCGATGCCCCTACGGTCCATCCACCGACCAGAATGGATGTCCTGAATGCAGATGCAAGCAAAGTGGTAAGTGACAAATTATTCCTCATTCAGTACATGTAAATTGTGACCCATTTTATAAAACACAGTCACGAATATGAACAATTTGATTTTGTTTATAGATATAACATTTCAATGTCATTATAATTATAAAAGCACAAAGCAGAAATGTCCAAAATGCACAAAATGGTTTGTGTAATTCACAAACAATGCAATCAATCACCAAAACTTATGGAAACGTTTGCGAGTGCGCTAATTCCATACACGCGTACGTTTGGAGATAATGGAACAACAAAAGACGCGTACGTCCTAGACAATAGACTAGTCTTCTTCTGCAGACCCATGAACACAAACTTTAGTATGGTGATGAGTTTTCAAATGATATAATTTGTCTGGAAACCTTTTTTTCTGAACTTGTTAGTGGAATGGACTACTAAAACTATTACCTTTCATTTTAATAAGAATATTATTTGTTCGCGTTGGTTCCCTTTAATCAAGCAGCATATGTTTGGGGCAGTATAGTTAATACGCCCATCACATATTGAGTCTTGAGATTTCTAGGGTTGGGTTTTATGGAAAATATAAATGTTGTTCCAAAATTATAATTGACCAAACTAATGAGGATTTATGAAACTTGTACAACACATATCGCCCATAGCCCTAAGCTCAATTAAAGCAATACATTTGTCCAAAGGTAAAGATGTGTGCAATATTAAGGTATGATTCAAAATGACAAATTTGTTATGGTACTTCGTGATGAACATTTTTTGGGCTTATTTGTTTTGTTTATTTTATACTATCACCCAGCTGTGTGCAATCCTCTGCCATCTTGTAGCTTGTTGTGTTCCACCGGTTTGGCTACGGACCATTTTGGCTGTGATATCTGCTCCTGTAAAAATACATGTAAGTACAGAGACTTTTGACATTGCTATTTTATTATTGTTAAGCATCTGCCAACAAAGTAGACATAGGCATTATGTTTTTGGGTTGTCCATCCATCCGCCCCATTTTTCGTTCTCACGATATGTTGTTTGAATGTTTAGAATCAATATACAACTAACGAATGGGCTTCTTGTGATAGTCAAATCTATTACCGAGGTGGGCTCAAAATGATTATTACCCGAAGCGTAGCTGAGGGTAATAGTCATTTTGAGCCCACCGAGGTAATAGATTGCCTATCACAATCAAGCACATTAGTTAGTTGTTTTATATCACTCATCAATATCACATTAGTTAGTTGTTTTATATCACTCATCAATATCACGGATTGTGTTCATCTTATAGCAAAATAAGTGAAAATCTCTTTAATATTTTATAAAATCGCTTGTAAATTTTGATATAAAAATCAATCGACATTGATGAAGCCAATATGAGCCTCCAGAACCATGGCGCATCCAATACGCTTAAAGTCATTGTTTATTTTGCGCATACAATCACAAAGACGCAAACTGAGTGCGCACCAACGCGCTGGCAGTTGCGCACATACGCGATGAATGCGTGCTAGTGCTCCCACGGATGTGCTTATTGGCTGTCTTGGCGTTCTTCTTCCTTTGACCTAGATAAGTGTTAGTTTTTATTAACAAGGGCAATCACGTGACTAGAACGTGTGCGCCATAGAGTACTGCACAAATTTGATCGCGTGTGCATTTTGCTTAAACACATGATCTATGGGACGAACGCGTAACAAACTTTTAGTGTTAATTTTTACTAACAAGCCCGGTCACGTGATTGCGCGGGGATTGCGCGTGTTGTCCAAAACTATTATTTGTCAAATTCAATGGTAAAACGATTTTATGAGGGATATAATGAAGATTATCCCATTTTAGGACTGGTTCCCGAAAATAGTTGGTTGATATTTGTTTGTATCAGATCGATAATTGCTTCTGACCATCACAAGCATTACAAAGGATTTCAGGGGAAAAAAACCCAGCAAAGTAGCTTTCTAGCTTAGTTGGTAGAGCACCAGTCTAGCAATCCGGAGGTCTCGGCATTGAATCCTGGGGAAAACCTTGTTTCTTTGCTCATTTTCATTTATATTATATATTTCTTTACAGTTTCCCTATGTTTGAATCAATGATATTGTTTTCCTGTAGCATCATCCTGCCCACCCATCCGACATGACGATTGTCCAATCTCTCTCCTCTGCTCTCGAGGGCTTGCCACTGACTCCGCTGGTTGTGACATCTGCAGGTGTAAAGCAAATGGTATGTAAAATAAAAGCAAAGCAAATCTGGAGGTCTCGGGTTTGAGTCCTGACAAAGCAATTTACATACTTCCAGTCAGTTTCCTCTTTCTTTGGACTGTCTTACTTTTAATATAAAAATGCTGCATCACTTCACATGATCCCTTGCACTTTCGCTACGTTGATTTCATATTCGTCGGGTTGGTTTCAGGTTAATGTAGCTCCGACCATCGAGCATTGGAAAGGGTTTCTGGGAAAAGCCACCATTACTACAAAGACCTTGTGGCTCATAGGTAGAGCACTGGTCTAGCAAAGTTTCTTTACTAATTTTTAATTTAAAATAAAATTGAATGGAAGAAAAATGTACCTATTAGACAGTATTGCGATATAAATGAATGGTGGATAAACAGATTGTACATGCCAGGTTTACACATAATGATGAGCCATGTCATTTATTATAATCTAAGAAACTTCAATTTCAATTTCAGTTTATTCACAATATAAAATACAAGATATAATACAGCCGTTAATTAACTATTTCATGAATACAGTTTATTAGTCTCATTAATCAAATATATAATGGTTTCTTTTCTTGAAAACAAATGCATTTTGAATACAACTCATTTTGCTCAAATAAAGCATACAAATTTGAAAATAGAAAATATAAAATTTAAATGTAACTAGAACAATCATCATTTCATCTTCTCCTTTAGATTGATTGAGATAAATATTCCTTTCTTTTTGAATTATTTCATACAGCACTTCCCTACATCACGCCAAAAGCTGATGTGTACGAGACAAGAGCATCCCTCTACCAAGCTCCAAACCCGATTGTTGAGCTTCAGACAGATGTGACCTTCTGCTCGCCATTGAAATGTGACCTGGAATGCCCCCAAGGAGGTTATGCAACTGACACCATGGGATGCCAGATCTGCAAGTGTGTTGTGAGCAGTAAGTTAAAAGGGAACCAGCATCCACATATAACCTCTTATAAATGAAAGGTAATAATTTTAGTATTCCATTCCACCAACAAGTTTAGAAAAGTAGGTTTCCAGACAAATTATGTTATTGAAAAACTCATCACCATACGAAAGTACCTGTGTTCATGACTATCTATGACTATCTATTGTCTAGGACGTAAGTGTCTTCCATGGTTCTATTGGCTCCAAATGTACATTTGTATAGAATTGGTGCACTCACAAAAGTTTAGCGCATACAGAACCATGAGGCCCTGTAGGTTCCTTAAAGGGTGACTAAATTTAAAAATTTAAAGACTTTGGTTGATCTATAATAATGAAAACATCACATATCTGTTGACTATTTGATGTACATTTTTGTCATATTTTGAATATTATTTTTTCTATTACTTTTTTCTACCTGCTCAACTTCACCCCTAAAAAAAAACGGCCAGAAGCTTTTGACTTCTGTGACATCATAATACCATTCAACCATCAGTCAGCTAGATGAACAAAAGATATTGGTATGTCCACTGATCACCTATTTACAATAGCATGTATGTTTTATACAATGCCCACTCACCATGAAAAGAAGGGTTTCAATGAAAACATCCAACGCTAATGCAATAAGGTACTTAGTGGGTGAGAACATATCTTTTGTTTATGTTTATCTAGCTGATCGATGGTTGAATGGTATTGTGATGTCACAGAAGTCAATAGCTTCTGTTTTTTTTAGGGGTGGATCTTAGCAGGTAGAATAAAAATAATATAAAAAATAATATAACAAATATGACAAAAATGTACATCAAATAGTCAACAGATATGTGATGTATTCATTATTATAGATCAACCAAAGTCAACATGCGTTTTTAATTTAGTCACCCTTTAAGTGTTGGTGATTAATTGTATTGTTTATGTATGACACAACCCTTTGCAAAGTGCTGAACATCTATTTTATATCAAACACTTGATACCAAAACATATAAGCCTGTGTTCTTCTTTGCAAGGTGGCCCCCTTTTAACCTCTTCCCATGAAGATATTGCAATTTCTGTCAAGTCGCCACATAGTCCACCTGGTTGCCATATTAACTTGGTGAAGGATTGAAATACTGCCTACCCATTCAAAATTCCTTTATCAAACTTCAGTCAAATGTAACCTGTTTAAACCTATTGAAATGTGTTTTGTTATGTCCCCAAGTTGGTTATGCAACTAACACCATATAATACTAATGTTGTTTTTATATTACCTGTGTTCATTACTATCTATGACTATCCTACCGACGCCCTCGCAACCTCAAGGACCACATTGTTCGAGCTGAACTTCCCACCCCCAATAACAACCCCTCTCCCATACAGCAAGGCACCTTTAAGTGCACCGCCGACAGATGCATTGTGTGTCAGGTACATATCCATCAGGATGATACCTTCACCAGCCACTCCAACAACATCTCTCACCATACCAAGGGCCACATCACATGCACCACCACCAATGTTGTATATCTTATCACGTGCAGAGTCTGTGGCATGCAGTACGTAGGCGAAACCAGGAACACCCTCAAGAGACGCTTTTACGGACACAGATCCACCATCCACACCTCCAAACATGACGCCCCAGTTGGCAACCACTTCAACCTACCTAATCACTCCATTTCTGACATGATTCTACAGGGAATAGAATCTCTAGGTAACCGCCCGGATACACTCCGCTCCAGCAGAGAGTAGTATTGGATAAGACGTCTCTGCACCATTCATCCCCGTGGTCTCAACATCCAAGAAGGCAGTGATTAACCTTTGCATCTCTCCCCTTCATCGTCTGCACCACCATTTGTTTGTTTTCACCCCCCATATCGATACTTTACTTTGTTCCACATACTATTCATATTCTTATTTCCCATTTTATTTTCCCCATATATTCATTTTAGTTTCCTTTGAGATTACATTATATACACTGTCACCATTCATACACATAATCATGTTAGTTTATTAATATGTTATACTTTTTGCATTTAATTTATCTCTATAGGTACACTGTCCATAGACATGGGCTTATTCATATACATCCACATTCTCATCATGCATAGTTCCACCTCTATTTTGATCATATTGTTCCACCCTCTCTCATTTGTCTCTCCACCTTCCCTCTGATTACCTACCTATTTAGGCTTCCTTTTGTTCACTATCTCTTTTACACTCCCTGTCCCATTCATTTGTCTATGTTGCTTCCCTACATATCATCACCCACTGGGTCCTCATCCTTTTCACTCTCTCCTTTGAACTCGCCTATCCTATTCATCCGATCCTGCAACACACTTCACTTCACTTTCTTTGTCCTAATCCTCTCCTCCCATCCCCTACACTCATAATCCCCTCTATTGTTCCTCCCCTCTCAGTGCCCCAGTGCACTCCCACACCTCATCAACTGTCTTTTGTTCACATGTCTCTTTCCATTTCTTGATTTATTTCTTTGATCCTCCCTACCTCTATTCTTCTCTAAGCCTTACGCTCTCATCACATTTTATTTGACTGCAGCCACTTAAGGACCCTCCTATGCCTGTTTGACCTGATTGGTCAAGCAGTCCTGACACTCACAGTTGCTTTCATTGTTTTGTGTCTCCGCCTCCTTTCCTCTTTCCAGCCCCCCTTCCATACATGTGTTTATGTTGGTATATATTCTGTGTTTTTTCTGTAGTAACTGTCATTTGTGCCCTGACGAAGATTCTGCTAGGATCGAAAGCTAGGCTGTATACGACTCTCATTGTTTTTATTAGCACATGTTCATGCCTCTCTTGTTTTGAATTAATCGCCTGCCCATAAAAATAGCTGGAATTCAAAAACTCTGTCAAATGTATTTATGTGCAGCTGTTGCCTGTATAATAATTGTTTTGGTTCCAGTAGGTGTTTAAGCACAGTAGTACTACTTAATGGTGAAAGGAAATTATGGAGATCCCAATCTCCATATATTATGTTATATTTGGTTTCCGATTTGAAGAATTCTGCATTCAAATTTGTATCATACATGTACATGTACATACAAAAGACGCATTCAGGGAAATGCCCAAATGATTTTATTCAGTTTTGTGTATCTCACTGTGTCCACCTTGTTATTATTGTAAACAAGGCAGTGGTGTAGTATTGATAGGGGGAGGGGGGGGGGGGGGGGGCAAATGCCTCCCCCAAAACATAGGGATAAACATATTTGTTTTTTCCCAGAGTGTTCTCCCCAGTAAATGTACGTGCCTCCCCCCAAAAGTGCCACCATGCTACGTACACCACTGAAACATGACAGTATTCTTTGTCATTGTCCTGTGCTCTATTGTGTCGTCACTGTCAGACATAAGCAAATACTTTCTGCCTCATTTAATGTGTTATAGAAATGTCATGGGAAAATGCATTATTTCATCACAATGAGAACAATACATGAACAGTTGGGTTTTTCTAGGACGTTCTTTGTGGTTAAATTTGTGTGTGATAGTTGTTTTCATTCCTGTTGCAAGAGTGGATGTATATTCATCAACATGACAGTACGTTTATAATGGATTTAACCCTATGTGTGCCATGGTCGACTCTGGTAGAAATTGCGCTTTCATGAATTGGCTGTTTTACTAAGTTTAATTTAATTGTAGATGAATTGAATGATTATGCTATTCATGTCAAGTTTTCAAAATAATGAGTCAAGAAGATTCTTGCAAGTTAATATGGCACTCAGAGGGTTAATACCATATACGAGTGAGTCATATCCAAACAATGATTTTCATTTGTTGCTTAATACACAAGTAAGAAGAAAAGAGTAAAGGTGAGAATTTGTTTTAGTGATTACTACTGACTGTTTTTGCATGATTCTGAATGAGGATAATTTTCTGTCACGTTTCTTTTTGGGGTATGTATACATGTACATTTTTACATTTGTACATTCAATTGTATTCTTTGGTGTGATATCAGTATGGGATGCAGTGGATTGTGCTTACTTTGCTTGCAATGTCAATACAGCTGCTTTGAACCAATATTGATTTACGATATTAATTTTCGTGTATGTTATTTTTTTTTCTCTCTCTTTTGTGCAATATTTCATCAGATTCTACCGTCTGTGATGCAGTTAATGAAGAGAGGTGTAAAACGCTGCAAATGTGTGCGTATGGACTAGCAACTGACGATGATGGATGTGAAACTTGCAGGTGCAGGCTTCCAGGTAACTTAAACAAATATTTTTAAAAATGTTTTAATAAATATTCATAGACATGTCATTTTGATTACAAATATAACACATTTGAAATGTGTTATATTTGTCTCCCTAATGAGTGGTCTCCCAACATGAGACTGAAAGCTTGCAACAAGGTGTGACTGAGAAACAGAAATAGTATTTTCAAAACATAACTTACTTGCATCTACTCTGACATACATGTAGTAGTTTTTACTGATTGTAAACATTGTATTTGGAATAACTTCCCCAATTGTACTGGGGGGGGGGGGGGGGTAATAAATATTTTGATTATGATTTAGTACTATAACTGTGTTAGAGTAAGCTAGCCATTATGAACATGATAAATGTTACACTGAAATTGAAAAGATATCTGTTCATCAGTTGAATTTTACCAACATAAAAGAAAGGCATGCACATTTCTAGATCTTATTATCAAGAGTTAGGAGGATATAATCACTGATTTTAAGGAATGTAATGTCTGCAGATGCAGTCATGCATGTATATGTATAATGCATTTTATTTGGCTTTGCTCTAATCTGGATTGTTATGTGCATGACTTATTGAATAGACTGTAGGTGTTATATTAAAGTGATGACGTACACTGATATGATGTGTATTCATGTAGTGAACTCTGCATGAATTGTACATTTATAATTTGATATTGATCTGGTTCGGGTGTTGCCTGTATAAAGCTGAAATATTCTGCTCTAAGTATGTTTTTAAGCTTTTATGTATTATGATTTCATGACTTTTTGTATTATGTGTGTTTGTGTGTCTTTGGTAATGTTTGAAAGGTTTTGCATACATATAATGTACATCCTTTAAAGGTTTTGGTAATATTAATCCATTCCATCCTAGATTATATCATTTCCAGAGTTATTACATGATACATCTCGGGGTATTTCACTGAACACTAAAATCGATTGTAGCGTCTGTTTATTTACTAAAAATTGATACTAAAATTAGCTGGAGCTTTTAGTGAAACACCCTACTGGTACGCGTGGTGAATGGGATGATAATGTTTTTATTTAGTATACATTATATGTATATTTCCTTATATGCCATTTTGTGTAAAATATATTTGTATAAAATTTGTATGTGCTTCTGAGATTTTGTATGATATATATAAATTATGTTTCTTTTATGTTTTCTATGAATTCAGGATTCTGTTCTGGACTGGCTTCCTGCAGCTTGGAGTGTAATGGAGACTTTGCCACCGACCGTAATGGCTGTGAAATCTGCAAGTGCAAGAATAATTGTAAGATTAAAACATTAATATCCATTCTGAGAGTCAGTAGGGGACTTTCGATCATAGCAGAATTCTTAGTCAGAAGATAAGTTTTTAAGGTTCCTGACAGAGGTTCTACAAGGAATGAAAGCTTATCCCCCTACTTACTCTTGTATATTGCACAGGCAATTCTTTTAGAAAATAAGCAGTTTGCAGCACTATTTTGAATCATTTATCTATGTTCCCTCTCTTTTTACAGGATAATCTCTATCCATCATGAAAATGTTATCTAGCGTTATTGAAATATCATATCAAATATAGAATTATTGGTAGATAGATAGATAGACAAATAGATAGATAGATAGATAGATAGATATATAGATAGATAGATAGATAGATAGATAGATAGATAGATAGATAGATAGATAGATAGATAGATAGATAGATAGATGAGATAGATAGATAGATAGATAGATAGATAGATAGATAGATAGATAGATAGATAGATAGATAGATAGATAGATAGATAGATAGATAGATAGATAGATAGATAGATAGATAGATAGATAGATAGATAGATATATGGTGGGTTTAGGCCTTAGGGGTCATGAAGTCCCGATCTCACATTTGTCATGATTACACCACGATGCTTAATAATATCTGCTTGTCAATTCATGGACGTCTTCCTTAGATTCCTGCGCATCATATGATACCAATTTTGAGCATATTGCATATTTGGTTGTTGTGAAAAATGTTGTTAAAGCGTGATGCGTCACACACGGAAGTGACATTTTTAATGCAGCGTTTATGTATAAAAAGCAAATATAGTACCAATAATTACAAACAATGATATATTTTGATCAGTACAAACTAAATGTGCATCAAAATAACTTTATATATATGTTTACCATGAAATAAACTGGTTAAAAACACTAAACAATAACATAAGCAATACAAACAAAGAAATACATAAGAATTTGAATCTGTTCATGTAATTATTTCTTTAGATCTCTTCAAAATTACATTCACTGATACAAAAATGCATCAAAACATAATCAATTTACTTTGTTAGTGTGCCATGAATCAGACACAATAAGAGTTGTGGAGTAGGGAGGGTGGGGGTCTGGTGGGGAAGTGGGGGGGGGCATGACCAAGCCTTATTGTCAGTGGACTCCACAACAGTATTAAAATGATTACCATTTTAGTATTATGATGGATTTAGTGTGGTTAGGAGACTAAATAAATAGTCTCTATTTGTAGTTGTCTTTAATATTTTTGAGCTCAGATTACAGGATACTATTACAGCCGTGGATTGTTGTGAAATGTTTACCCAACAATGCTTATGACCTACGATAACAACCAGGTTGGACAATTTAACTGCTGAAAGTATGAAGTGAAAATTGAAAAGTGCCCTTTCTATACATGTATACTAACCCTACTTTCTGAGATACGCATACATATTTTGAATAAGAGAACCAGTTATAAAACAAAAGTCCATTATTGCAGATAATAATATGTACCAAGCCAAATGAACAAATACATACAAAACATACAATGTAAATTGTAGTTTCGGCAAAACATGGTATTATCGCTTTCTGTGAATGATCTTTTCAATTTCTGACTCGCCAACTGATATCACAGATTTCCGCGAATTTTCTATTAATTTCTTAAGTCACCAGCTGCTATCACTGATATCCGCAAATGTTCTATTCGTTTTCTTAGTCACCAGCTGCTATCATTGATATCCGTGAATGTTATATTCATTTTCTGTGATGGCCCCAGTGCTACAATCATATCATGGATAGGTAGGTATGCATTATGGGCTGTCCTCACCCACATCTCTGAGAGATCCGTGAGATTTGTTGCACCGTGGTATGTTATACAAATAATACACGCTCTAGAGTGCATTGTGTAAATTCATTGCACGCGAGGGCTATGTTGGCTTTGCGGCGCACGAGGCGTTAGCCGAGTGCGAAAAGCACAGCTATATAGCCCGAGAGTGTGATGAATTTACATGATGCACGATAATAAGTAGTATTATTTGTTTTATAAATCGAGCTCAAACACGGAATTGTTTATTTTGCTGGATTATTGAAAACAGACAAGTGCAACCCAGAGTTTACAAAATTCACTGAATTTGACTCTGCTTGCAGCTCAGCAGATCAATATCACTGTCAGTCGATATGGAATTGCCGATAATTTCCCGTAAAAATGAGAATTATCAAAGAATGTTATGCATTTCCATTACAAAACTTACCAAGATCCAACCACATATCCATATAATTTACGAAACTGCTAAGATTTATTTACTACAGAACAGAGAATTTACAAAACCAAGCATTTTCCATCTTTTTTTTGTTCACTTTCGCAAGTTTGTCTTCGAAGGGTTTGTTTGTAATCGTTTGTGATCGTTTATGATCGTTTATGATCGTTCATGAGGGTTTAGAATATGACTTGTGATCGTATCGGAGGATGATCGGGACTTCGATGTTTGTGCTAGTGAAGTCATGCGTTGGCTCACCCTGTGGTGAGATTAAATGTTTGTTTGAAACAAACTCCTGGAAACTGTGTTGTCATATAGTCATTATTCATGTTATAGAATCCATTCCCTTCATTCAGTCTTCGTAGAGCTATGTAAACAAACATTGTGACGTCACGGGGTTGCACACCTTTGGCACGATGGTTGCACACCTTCAGCACGATGGTTGCGCTGCTATCGGCACGGTGGTTGCGCGGTATCGGCACGGTGGTGCAGGTGGTGAAAAGTAATCAATACCCATGTGATCGGTATTAGCCAATCACGTTACTGAATTTACCAGAGCCGTTTTATAAATGACAACGCTGTCGACTCCATCATTCTTGAGACTGTAGAGTGTGTGGAGTATGACCCGTGTATCAGCCTCCTGTTGTGTAGATTCAAGAGCTGGAACTTCCACCACAGATCCTCCTGTGAGGAGCACACTTTTTGTTTCTTCTTTGAATCCGCCACCAAGGTACAGATGAGTTTGGCCAAGAGAAGGTTCACGCTGTTCATTCTCACACCACCTTTCACACAGGAAGCTCAGAAGGTTCGCCTTGTTTGCTGATACAGAGACAAACTCCTGTCGATCAGGAGCTGTGTACTGCCCACTGATTTCATATACCCTTGGCTAATTTGGATCGGGTGTACCTCTGTTCCTGCTCAGCAGACTTCAGGCTGGCTCAAATGTATCTGTCGCAACAAAAGTGTATGATCTCGGTACCAACAGGAACATCTTTCAGCAACAGATTTGTGTACCGTTCGGCGATTGCTTCAAATGTTTCCCCTTTGTGAAATGACCAGCGCCGTATGGCACACATTGCATCAACAACAACTGCTGTTTTGTTGTCATCCTGAGGCAAATCGGAAACACATGTCACTTTGGTTTCCTCTTTTAAGACCTTCACCAGGCTAGCATTGGTACCACTTCTCATACTGCCGTCTTCCTTGAACAAAGATGGAGGACTATTACTGCACTCATGCTTCCCTATGAAATCAAAAATGTAGAGTTGTCCACCACTAACAATAATCTGTGTCATGCGCAGTCTGAGTGGTAGAGATACCACTAGCTACCCATGCTTCAGCGGCAAGAAAGCATGGCTCAAGAGCAGCATGAAACGAAACACACCTGCAGTGGTAGACTATGGTGACAACCAAGCAAATGCCATAACAGGCGACCTCATCACCCAGGCACGAGAACTGACCATAGATGTGTACACCACCAAAAGCGACCAACTTGAAGATTCTGATCTTGAAAAATTGAGAGCCTACAAGTTCTTGAACAACAAGTCAACTCTCCTGAAGCTGCTGCCTTCTACACAACAAGCCTGGCCTGAATCGATGGAAAAGACACTATCGTGTGGATGTGTCAGGGGATGCTAGAAGAACTGTTCTTGCTCAAAGAAGGCGGTTCCATGCTACATAGGCTGCCGTTGTCAGGGCATAAAAACCAAGTGCAGAAGGGTGCAGTGCACTGCTATAATGGAAAGCAGTGATAGCAGCAGTGACTCAGAAAATGAATAGAACATTCGCGGAAAGCAGAGATTGCAGCTGGTGACTCATTCGCGGATATCAGTGATAGCAGCTGGTGACTTAGAAAATGAATAAAACATTCGCAGATGTCAGTGATAGCAGCTGGTGACTTAGAAAATGAATAGAACATTCGCGGATATCAGTGATAGCAGCTGGTGACTTAGAAAATGAATAGAACATTCGTGGATATCAGTGATAGCAGCTGGTGACGTAAGAAATGAATAGAAAATTCGCGGAAATCTGGGATATCAGTTGGCGAGTCAGAAATTGAAAAGATCATTCACAGAAAGCGATAATACCATGTTTTGCCGAAACTACAATTTACATTTGATGTTTTGCATGTATTTGTTTGTTTGGCTTGGTAGATATTATTATCTGCAATAATGGACTTTTGTTTTATAACTGGTTCTATCATTCAAAATATGTATGCATATCTCGGAAAGTATGGTTAGTATACATGTATAGAAAGGGCACTTTTCAATTTTCACTTCATACTTTCAGCAGTTAAATTGTCCAACCTCGTTGTTATCGTAGGTCATAGAAAGCATTGTTGCTTTTGCACATATATTGAGTCCTGTGACCTTGACCTTTGACCTCATGAACCCCAAGCCGATCCACGGCTGTAATAATATCCTGTAATCTGAGCTCAAAAATATTAAAGACAACTACAAATAGAGACTATTTATTTAGTCTCCTGACCACACTAAATCCATCATAATACTAATGGTAATCATTTTAATACTGTTGTGGAGTCCACTGACAATAAGGCATGGTCATGCCACCCCCCCCCCCCCCCCCACCGGGCCCCCACCCTCCCTACACCACAACTCTTAATGTGTCTGATTCATGGAACACTAACAAAGTTAATGTATTATGTTTTGATGCATTTTTGTATCAGTGAATGTAATTTTGAAGAGATCTAAAGAAATAATTACATGAACAGATTCAAATTCTTATGTATTTTTTTGTTTTTATTGCTTATGTTATTGTTTAGTGTTTTTAACCAGTTTATTTCATGGTAAACATATATATAAAGTTATTTTGATGCACATTTAGTTTGTACTGATCAAAATATATCATTGTTTGTAATTATTGGTACTATATTTGCTTTTTATACATAAACGCTGCATTAAAAATGTCACTTCCGTGTGTGACGCATCACGCTTTAACAACATTTTTCACAACAACCAAATATGCAATATGCTCAAAATTGGTATCATATGATGCGCAGGAATCTAAGGAAGACGTCCATGAATTGACAAGCAGATATTATTAAGCATCGTGGTGTAATCATGACAAATGTGAGATCGGGACTTCATGACCCCTAAGGCCTAAACCCACCATATAGCTACAGTAGGGGTGATTTTCTTAAAACTCATTTTGTGGGCTTCGAGCAGCTTGTCCGCGAGGTTGTCCACCTAGGTTGTGATCCTAGAAGGTCCTAGAAGCCATTTCTGGTGGCCAACCTTTTACAACAGGCAAAAGCTGACAAACCCCCTTTGCCCCCTGGGTATAGATAGATACGTAGATAGATACATACATAGATAGATAGATAGATAGATAGATACATAGATATATAGATACAAAGTATGGTGGTGAACTGCAAATGTACAACAGTGCTCAACTATTTATAGGGTATATAGGAGCTGTATATAATAAGTATAGGAAATGTCTTAGTTATACAGGCTGTTTCGCCTTTTGAGGCTCTTCAGTAACTAATCTTGGGGGCAGTGGTAAGAACATATATATATATATATATACCCAGAGAGGGTGTCAGAAAAGATGTATATAAAGGGGGATATATAAACTTGCCTGTCTAGTGAATGAAGATAAACCTATGTATACATTGTACTTGCTTGAACGCACCACCCAGTATTCGTGGTATTGTTAAATGTAGTTTCTTTATAAATGTCCCCCTTTAAATACATCTTCTCTGGGTATATATATGTTCTTACCACTGCCCCCAAGATTAGTTACTGAAACAGCCTGTATAACTGAGAAATATCCTATACTTATAAGATAGATAGATAGATAGATAGATAGATAGATAGATAGATAGATAGATAGATAGATAGATAGATAGATAGATAGATAGATACAGTAGAAAGATAGATAGATAGAAATATGTAGATAGTCAGATAGACATATAAATAAAGTGACATATAAGTGGATAGATACAAGTTCTTTATATGTTTATAGTTTTATTGATAGAACTGTAAATGACAATTTATTTAAGTAACATGGAACTATCTCTGTGTCTATTATGTGTCTGTATTTACATGTACCTTGTGTGAATACTTATCAAACTGTGAATAACATGAAGTACGTATAAGAGGTGTATATTTTGGGATGTGGTGTGGCAAGATTGGTAGAGCGCGCGCTTTCCGATCATGAGATCCCAAGTTCGAACCCTGCCCACGGCGTTTGTCCTTCAGCAAGACAATTTATCCACAATTGCTGCTCTCTACCCAGGTGTATAAATGGGGACCGGTAGGAGGTGAAAGCCTTTATGTGAACGATCTTCTTAAGCCCAGTGAGCGCTTGGAAGGAATACTCCCCAGGGAGTGGAGATGGTGCACACATTGTGTGCTGGTTTGCATTGTATCCTATGACCGGGTAATAATATAATTGTAAAGCGCTTAGAGATGATTATCAATCGTGATAGAGCGCTATATGAATAGTGTATATTATTATTTTTCTCCTGTATTTTTCATATTTCAGCTCAAATCCATTGTACCCATGAAGTACTCAACTGCCCCATCACATGTCCATTTGGACTGGCCACTGACCAGTATGGGTGTGAGATATGCAGATGTAAAGTTCCTGGTAAGTATGATTAATTTATTAACCCCTTCAGTACTGGTCCAATAACTACTCGGCTAGGGTGTATGGAGAATACATGTAATAGCAAAATCAATCAGTTCTGAATAGGTTAAAACCTTATTGGCTGGAATTCTCAAGACCGGGTTAGATTTAACTCATGGTTTTATGGAGCACCGCATTAGCTCATTACAAGTCATGTATGTTTATTTCTTAATAGCAAAGAGCGTATGTGTTTATGCTAGTTTGTCTGGCAATTTTCTACTTCCTAGATGTTTTGTATCATTTTACTCGTAACGTGCCAAGCTCGCAATTTTGCGAGTTACAATACACACAAATGCCATACAGCATTAAAATCCCTGGCACGTAATGAGTTAAAACAAAATAAAGTCAATGTATTCTCCTTAAATTTTCAAAAACAAATCTTATCTTTTTAATAAATTGTTCCTATAGACATAATATTAGTACCCAAAATATCTTTAACATATTGCAAGATTTTGCAATTTCTATAGATGTAATAAAGTGTCCACCAGGTTCCCATTGGTAATGGGTTAATTTAAAGCACTCTATGAACCTGTGTTTCTAAACTTGTTTACTCACTTGCAGCCACCATCATTGCAGTGGACGTAGAGCTGACGATGGGGGTCAGCCCACCCCCGCCCCACAGACCCCTCTACTGGATCCCCACAGTGAGGTGCCCCTCTCTCAGTGCATGTAGATTGCCATGTGAACGGGGCTACGCTACCAATGCGGATGGGTGCACAATATGCAGGTGTATTCTTGATGGTAAATTCTATTCATGTTCTCTTGTATTAATTTTGTCGTGTATATTATATTCAGTATTTGATTGTCAATCTACAGAGCTCCATTTGCATAGTGTTATTTTTTATGCCTCCGCCAACGAAGTGGCCGGAGGCATTATGTTTTCGGGTTGTCCGTCCGTCCGTCCGTACGTCCCGTTTTCGTTCTCGCGATATCTCAAGAACCGGTTGACGGATCAATTTCAAACTTGGTATGAGTGTACATATTGGGGTGACAATGATCTGATTAGATTTTGGGGTTCATGAGGTCAAAGGTCAAGGTCACATGACTCAATATATGTTTTTAAATGCCTCGTTCTCGCGATATCTCCAGAACCAGTTGACAGATCAAATTCAAACTTGGTATGAGTGTATATATTGGGGAGACAATGATCTGATTAGATTTTGGGGTTCATGAGGTCAAAGGTCAAGGTCACAGGACTCAATATATGTGCAAAAATGCCTTATTCTCGCGATATCTCTAGAACCGGTTGATGGATCAATTTCAAACTTGGTATAAGTGTACATATTGGGGTGACAATGATCTGATTAGATTTTGGGGTTCATGAGGTGAAAGGTCAAGGTCGCAGGACTCAATATATGTGCAAAAAAGCATCCATCTCACGATATCTCAAGAACCGTTTGACGGATCAATTTCAAACTTGGAATGAGTTACATACACATCGGGTGGCAATGGATTAGGTTTGGGGGGCCATGAGGTCAAAGGTCAAGGTCACATGACTCTTGCAAAAATGGCTGGTAATGACAAAATCTCAAGACCTGAATGTCAGATTTCAATCTAACTTGGTACCTGAATATTCTTGGGAGCCAATGTAGCCATCAAAGTTTGGGGTCTACATAGGTCACGGTCACAGAACTCAATATATGAAAAAAACAAAATTTCAGTGCACGTTATTTTGGGCTTGATATTGAAAATTGCGTCATAGCGGAGGCATAATTTTCGACTGCGCGCAGTCGAAGATCCATCTAGTTTAATTTTATATAAATCTAATTCAGCCATAAAAAACAATCAACTTAGATCTCTAGCAATTCTTATACACCTTTATTTTGTTTGTATTACTAATAGAAGCATAGAACAGGGTTTTTTATATCTGAATTTCTCTTTCGTTAGACAGATATTAAGGGTGTTGAAGTGCATGGTAAAAGAGTTCTCCCTGGGAGAATTTTAACTGTATAAAATTAGTGCAATGAGTTTAGCAAATATCACTTTGTGTAGGAATATAATGCAAGTAGACACACTAGTATTAGTCGGAAGCTTACTTTATTAACTGCTTGTAGATCTATGGCCCAGCTCGTACAATGACTGGTTCCTTGACTACCGATATTACATGTCAGTGCCTGTATGGTAATTCACCTGAGATGGCGCTCTTCTATTAATGATATATTACTACTTGAGTCCACTCATTACACTTTGCATTTCAATTATTTTCCTTTTGCAACAATATTCCTGATTATATATTACATTCTTTCACTTTCATATTTGCTGGGATAATAGCATTTTGAAACCTCTTCTTGCTGCGACGTACCCACATTTTTATACCTTTCCTTTCTTATATGGCAAATATGCTCTACCTTTTGATCAAATTGGACCTATCTCTTCTTCCCTTTCCCCCTTTTTCAGAAAACTCCTGTTCATCAGAGCTCAACTCCACCAGTTGTCCCGTGGCAGATATCTGCCCGTTTGGTTTGGAAACAAACGACAGAGGCTGCTCCATCTGCCGCTGTCGACAGCCAAGTGAGTCAAAATAACATGGTGTGGGCGTGGTGTGGCAAGATTGGTAGAGCCAATGAGTGTGATCCTGAGTTACAAAAACATTGTATATGCCAGTTGCATTTCTCCCTCCGCAAGACCACTATTGCTGCTCTCTACCCAGGTGCATTTCACATGATCTAGGGATCTAGTTAATTTGTTGACATGTGCAAAAATTGATAAACGGTTCATACAATGTTTTTCCACTGGGTATTGTGCGAAATTTCAAGTTAAATGGATGTTATATGGCCGAGTAATGAGCAAAAATGCAAAGTGATATTCACTAACTCATTGCACTGACTTTGTATACAGTTACGATTATCCAGTAGATAGTTTAACATCTGAACACGTCATTCATAAATATCCTTTTAACGAAAGGGAAATTTGAAAAAACAAAACCTGTCCTGTGCTTCTATTGTTAGTACGAATATTACAAGGTATGAGGGAAACTGCTAGAATTCCAATTGGATTTTGAGGATTCAGACAATGTGACTAGATCCCTTCAACATTTTGTTTGCCTAACAAGTGACTGGCTGAAATTCTCTCTAGGGAGTAAAAAGTTTGCATCTAGGATTCAATCAATGTATCTGATTGGTAGAGCGCGCGCTTTCCGATCATGAGATCCCAAATTCGAACCCTGCCCACGGCGTTTGTCCTTCAGCAAGACAATTTATCCACTATTGCTGCTCTCTACCCAGGTGTATAAATGGGGACCGGTAGGAGGTGAAAGCCATTATGTGAACGATCTTCTTGAGCCCACTGAGTGCTTGGAAGGAATACTCCCCAGGGAGTGGAGATGGTGTACACAATGTGTGCTGGTTTGCATGGTATCCTATGACCGGGGTAATAATATAATTGTAAAGCGCTTAGAGATGATTATCAATCGTGATAGGCGCTATATCAATAGTGTATATTATTATTATTATTATTATTTTAAGAATATTATGTCAGAGTTGACTGAGGCATTCAGAGGGTTAAATTTGTGAAAAACGTAGTTTTGTACTACATGGATGTGTATGTGTGGTTATCTAATGCAGATGTGGAGTTATTTCCTTGCTTCTTAATTCAGATTTGATTAGGAAGAATATTACTGTAATGATTTCATTATTGTGTAATGAGACAAATGATATGTATTGCTTATCACTTAATGCAGTGTGCTTTGAAAACACTTGCCCAGTTTGTCTGGGGCAAGGGAAATTCAGTCCTAAATTTCAAAAATTGTTCACTTTACCTTTCTACAAATATGTCAAGATGCCCTCCAAGTTGTTATTTTAAACACTTTCTTTTTGTCAAAATAACCTGTAAGATATCCATGGTAATTTGTTTCCTTTTCTCAACCAGCTCCATGTCCAGCCACTATACCAATACGTTGCGGAGGGTCCTGTCCTCACGGCTTTGCGTCTGATCTGTTCGGATGTGCCAAAATCAGTGCATGTCACTGCACAAGACCAAGTAAGAGACAAAGAATGAGATAAATCTGTCATCAATAACAAAGTAAAGCCCGGCGCAGACAGAGCCGACTCGACCCGATCCGACTGGTTTAAATCAGGCTAGAGTTGGGCCCGGTCGGTCAGAGCCAATTCATCGTGTTGAATCGGCCCCAACTAGTGTGTCGCGAGGCACTGAAAACTGAGCCGATCGGAATGACAACCAGTCGAGTCGGCTCTGTCTGCGCCGGGCATTAGAAATGATTGTTTGCATTCACTAACTTGTTAATTAAATTTCTAGGCACTTCTTATAGCTGTAAACAAAGATCTATTATTTTCCCAGGTTACTGGATATTATTGGTACCAATAGAATAAACATACATGTATGTTTGTATTTTTTAAAATTTGTTTATTTATTTATTTCCACAAATGGGCGGAACACCCTAGTCAGCACAGCTGATTTTCATAGGGGTCCAATATCAACTCCCTGGGGAGCATACCTTCATATGTGTGATTTGTAAAACTATTGAAAAAGTGCTATATAAATGCCCATGTTTCATTTTTCCCATTTTCTTCCTAGCCAACGACCCCCTGTGCCACCCTGAGGTCCTGCAGAGCTGCAAGAGGATCTGTTCCTATGGTTACGCAACCGACAGCAATGGATGTGAAATCTGCAAATGCAGGATGCCATGTAAGTTAATCTATTCGCTGCAAATTAAAGAGCATTGTGGTTATTGGATGGCCTTTTGTCTTTCTATGCAAGGGTCGTGGATTCAAGTCCCACTTTACCTGGCATCTTTTGCCTTTCAGCAAGGCACTTAAAGGGGTATTCCGGGCCTGATAAAACTTCGTCATTTGAATAAGCAGAATAAGAGGCATAATTGGTGAAAGTTTGATCAAAATCGGACAAGAAACGCGAGAGTTATACTTATTTGAACATCATGTGGTAATGAGCGATCGTTTTAAAATTGCCGCCATATGTAACATCATTGACGAGCAACTTGCCATGGCTTTAGTACATGAAAATACACTTATTTCTCATTTTCGTTGATATAAATTAATTTTTCTCTGCTTGTTTTCACGAATTCATAGAAGAATATCGATCGGCCAACCTCTCTAGAATTTGTAAGCTCATAAATTTGCTTTGTTATTAAGAAAATTTACATTTTGTAAAAGTTCCATGTAGAAGTCAAAATGGCTGCTGCTCGCAAGTGACGTCACGATCGATAGCAATTTCGAACGATACTAAAAATCAGAGCAAAGTTCATCATGTCATAACTTTTTTATTGCTCTACCGTTTTGGATCAGATTTTCGATCATGATTCTTCATATTCACTTCATTTTATAGCAAACATCACATATCTGGGGTGGAATTCCGCTTTAACCCTAACCAGGCCGGGTTATTTTGGCTATGCTATAGCCGGGGGGGGGGGGGGGGGGGGGGGTGGATTCCACCCCCCCCCTGAGATCTCGGCCGCCAAACTCGCGGCCGCCACAAAATTTGGCACACAGATAGTTTGCGACATAATCTACACGATTGCATTGTTATTTTTTTGAAAAAAAAATCAATATCTAATTAATTATGCAAATTTATGCAAAAATCCTCTTTTCGTCTATAACTCACTAAATATGGCTCAGAATATGCTAATTTTGTGCATGAATATTCTTTATGACCTAATTAACAGGTTTTCAACATTAAAAATTGTGACAGCCAAAAAATTCCTTACGTATTTCTTTGTTTTTAGAATTTCTTATGTATTTCTTTGTTTTTTACTTTTGTTTTTTATTGTTTTTTTTTATGGAATAAATCATTAACCATTAATCAACAGTTTTTAGCCCAAAATTAAATGATTGCAGTGAATAGAATGAAAAATAATGAAGGTTTTGTCTATTCTAGGTAAAATTAAATTTCCATAGGATTTGTACACAAATCACAAAATTTAGCGATTTTCGGGCCGATGCTCACTTACAAAAGGTCACGTGACTTTAGAACGGTATACCCGGTCGTCGCAAATTTGGTCTCAAAAGTTGCGCAAGACTTCAATGAAAAAACTCATGAAGTCGCGCGGAATACCTGCGCGCGTTGCGGAATTATCGCGCGAAAAGTCGAGGGGGGGTGGATTCCACCCCCCCCCCCCCCCCGGCCTGGTTAGGGTTAATCACATTGCTGCCCTCCACCCAAGTGTATAAATGGGTAATCGTAAATCGCCTTCTCTGTTGGAGTTGAGGGTGTATGTAAAACATTAATGGGCACTTCCAAAGTAGCTCTGGCTGGATGGCTCTCAGGGAGTACTCTTAACAACAAATATACATATCATTGTTTTTCACAGGCCTTCTTGTATTTAGTTTTTATTGTTTACAATGGTATGTTTATAGTATGACATAATTAAAAAACCGAGCAGAATTATTGTAAAAGAGCAAAAATAAAATGTGCATCCACGGGAATCAAAACGGGAGACCTCCAGAATGCTTGACCAGTGATCTGACCACCGAGCTTAAAGCTCTTATATGATGGCGACAATTCCCACAAACCCTTTTCAATGCTAATGTACTCTTTCATGTTGCAGTTTCACTGGGCGCTCTGCAAGCAGTTGCAGCTCCAGTGTTCAGCGTGTTCTGGCAGGAAAAGCCCATACCCCATGTGCCCTACACAGAAACAGCTCTCGTCCAAGATAGCAGCCTTTGTCCGCTGGTGAACAGTCAGACCTGTCGACTGAACTGTCATCACGGATTAGCCACTGATATGCGAGGGTGTACTGTTTGCAGATGCAGGCCGAGAACAGGTAAGTCTAAAAGATTATTTTAAAAACAGCATTGTACTTGGAAACTTTAATTTATCTGTCAGCTAAACTGACATCCTGGTTTGGCCACTGATATGCGAGGGTGTACTGTTTGCAGATGCCGACCAAGAACTGGTAAGAAATGGGTTAACACATTCTGGTTTGATATTTTGATGCTTTTACCATTGGCAGTAATACGTTGATAGGAATCTAATGTTCAAGATGATAGCCTTTATCAACTAGTCAACAGTCGGATGAACTGTCAAATGAACTGTCATTGCAGATTTTTATTAAGTTTTTGGACATACAAAATCTGACAAAGAAATGTATCTTCCATTGGCAAAAGAATATGAACACAAAGTATACTTTAATTATGATACAAATATAATGTAGGCATTAACACTTGCATGCCAACATAAATAAATGTGCGTTAAATTGCACCTATCTGGTTCAAACTAGTCACTAGACATAACTAAATAAACAATATAAAATGTTAATGTTGATTAATTTTCATCTCCATGTATAATAAGCACTTAGAGGCTGTTCTGCATTAGGCGCTATATACAGTTGTCCTCAAAATTATTCATACTCCATGGAAAATAACATTCTTTTTTAGATTCTTCATTTGTAAAAGCTTTTATGTTGGTACTTCCTGTGTATATTTTGTCTACTTGTTGTTATGCACAAATCCACATGTGAGTTGGTTAAACTTTATTTGCATAATAATAGATATGGCCAAAAGTTCTATTTTGCTCATGTTCAGAATTATTCATATATATTTCAACAAAAATTTCCTTTTTTGATAGTGCCCATTCGTTTCACTTTCTGCAAATGTGCTAATATTTGTCCTATAGTTATTTCAAGATGTTTCAATGGATTAAATACCTTTTTTGTTGACATAATGTTAAACAATGATACAAAATAGCACCTTTTCAGAAGAGTAAAAATAGAGGAAAAGCGTTCTGGTCATCCTCGGTTTCTGATCATCCTCGGTTTCTGATCATCATGGCCAAGAAACAGGAGTTCAGTGATGACCCTCGCCAACGTCTTGTGCATGCCCATAGTGAAGGAAAGGGTTATAAGGCCATTTCAAGGCAATATGATGTCCCTATGGCAACTGTCCAGAGCTTAGTCAACGAGCACAAGAGGTTCAACACTGTTAAATACCTCGGTGGGCATGGCAGGAAGCGTAAGGAGTCCCCCAAACTTGCCAGGAAAATCTGCCAAGAGGTCAACAACAACCCCCGGATCACAACCAAGGCCCTAATTGAAACGCTTGACCAGGCAGGGACGAAGGTGTCACGGTCCACCATCGAGCGAGTCTTGCACAGAGGAGGTCTCAATGGATGTAGGGAGGGGCTGCTTCGGCAGTTGTGCCCTTGGGTAAGGTGCTTTACCCTCATTTGCCTAGTCTTTCGGAGGAGACTTTAAGTCGTCGGTCCCGTGTATGGGAGGACTAATCCTCATGCACGCTAAAGAACGCACCTCATTTTTTCGTGAAGAGCAGGGAGAATTCCCGGTGGGTGTTTACACATTTAAATAACAGTGCGTGGTTCAGCTCAGTTAAACAGGCATTGCTACTGTGGCATTAGTGCCTTAATTGAAAACTAGCTTTGCTCTATTTGGGGTAAAGCTTACCTACATGACACGATATAACACACTTAGTGTTGAAGTGTCGTTAAACATTATTTCCATTCCATTCAATGGATGTAGGCCTCGGAAGACGCCGCTGCTCAGGAAGAAACATCTGAAGGCTTGCCTGGCCTTTGCCCGAGGTCATCTGAAGCAAGATCCCAGCTTCTGGTCAACCATCCTGTGGTCTGATGGGACAAGGTTGGAGTTATTTGGCCATATGGATGTGTTGAATATGTCTGGAGGAAGAAAGGAGAAGCATACAATCCTCGCTTGCTCGATGTTGGACCTTGACACCTTCGTCCCTGCCTGGTCAAGTGTTTCAATTAGGGCCTTGATTGTGGTCCGGGGGTTGTTGTTGACCTCTCAACAGATTTTCCTGGCAAGTTTGGGGGACACCTTGCGCTTCCTGCCATGCCCACTGAGGTATTTAACAGTTGAACCTCTTGTGCTTGTTGACTATGCTCTGGACAGTTGCCATCATACTGCCTTAAAATGGCCTTATAACCCTTTCCTTCACTATTGGCACACACAAGACGTTGGCGTAGGTCATCACTGAACTCTTTCTTCTTGGCCATGATGATCAGAAACCGAGGATGACCAGAACGCTTTTCCTCTATTTTTCTCTTCTGGAAAGATTCTATTTTTTTCATTGTTTAACATTTGGTCAACAAAAAAAGGTTTTTAATCCATTGAAACATCTTGAAATAACTATCGGACAAATATTAGCTCATTTTCAGGAAGTGAAACGAATGGGCACTATTAAAAAAGGAAATTTTATGTTGAAGTATTGTCAGGGGTATGAATAATTCTGAACATGAGCAAAATAGAACTTTTGGCCATATCTATTATTATGCAAATTAAGTTTAGCCAACTCATATGTGTATTTGTGCATAACAACAAGTAGACAAAATATACACAGGAAGTACCAACATAAAAGCTTTTACAAATGAAGAATCTAAAAAAGAATGTTATTTTCCGTGGGGTATGAATAATTTTGAGGACAACTGTAAATAGGATCTATTATTATTATTATAACAACTCCAAAATGTCTGTTTCTAGATGGATGTCCAGTGATTGACCGTGAGATGTGTCCACAGGCAGACGCTTGCCCCTATGGCCTGGCTATCGGACCGACGGGATGTCACCTGTGTATCTGCAGACATGAGAGTAAGTACCAAATATATATATAGTTACCCCATTGCCCTCTGAATTCAATTAGACAATTAGAAAAGTTTGTGTGGATTTCAAAAACCTAGGTGATAAATGGTTGATCAATACTAATATCAACTGGGCTCCAAAAGAAACTTATCACTTCTTCAGAGCGACGCTCACTACTATCCATAGCATCAAATTGAATCATATTTAGACACAGATAAGCTATCATTCTTCTTATGAAGCATATCTAAAAAAATTGAAAGGTTGCTTTTGCCAAAAAAGAGAAAAATGCGACGGAATCACTACAGGTCACTTTACAAAAAGCAGTTAATGTGATTTTTGAAAAATTACCTCTTGCGATTTCACCTTATTTTATTCTTTGTTGATTAAATCAAACATAATTTTGTTTAGATGTGCTTGCTGAGGAATATTATAGCTAATCTATGCCCAATTATGATTCATTTTTATGCTTTGGATTTTAATGTGTGTCGCTCTGAAGAAGTGATAAGTTTCTTTTGGAACCCAGTTTAGATAATAGTCTTGGAGGTCTCCCACATATCTTTGAATCAATAGAGCTATTGCTACAAAGTTTATACAGCAAGTTAACAGATCGAAGGGGGCTTGTCATCTGTTCTGTGCAGTTTGCTCTACTCCATTCTACTACAACATTTTTTTTCTTCATTTGCCAATTTATGTCACAGTTTTATCTGTATATTGCTGCCACTGGTCAAAAAACTTTTATTTTAATTTTGTTCTTTATTGTATCTTTTGCAATAAGACAGAAACTAGTCAATAAATTGACCTGCAACTTGAAACATGTCTGCATGGCCAAGTGTATGATGAAGAAGGAAGGGGAATATATGGTAAATGCCCTAGGCATATACTGTATACATGCATTTATTAATCTTTCTCAGAAATTTACCCCCAAAACCTTCATGAATGAAAGTGAATTTACATTATCTTGTTTGTTTTTGGCAGTGTGATGTGACCCAGTCAACGAGCTGACCTGGAACTCCTCATGTCCACACGTCCATCTAAAAATAACCATGAATGTGAAATCTATTATTGATGTGCCAGGCATCATGTAATTAAATGTATGAACCTTACTCAGAAAATTTACCTTAAAAACTTTTATCAATAAAAGTGAATTTCCAATATCTTGTTTGTTTTTGTCAGTGCGATGTGACCCAGTCAACGAGCTGACATGCAACACTTCATGTCCACACGGCCATCTACACGATGAACTTGGATGTGAAATCTGCAATAGATGCGCCAGACCAGGTAATTTTAGATTCAAGTCATCCATTCACGTTTTCATATTCATAAAATCAACGGGCTAACGTAATAAAATCTGACATTTAATTTCACCATTTCCATAAGGTTAACATTTTTTTCTGTGAAACTATCAGATATTATTATTCAGAAAGAATCTTACAATGATATTTGTATATGATTGAAGTCTCAAATATCACATTTGTAGAGACACTGATTTTCCGCGATCGCGGAATTGACCATTTGAAACGGAATGTTTTTCTTCTTTTTTTTTCCTTTTTCGGAGCCCGGTTCCAAAAAAACAAAAAACGGTTGGGAACCAATGTGACCGACCGAACCGACTCAGCCTTAATCATTATTTAATACATTTTCAAGATATTTACTCTCTGGCCTGTGGTAAGTCCTTCCTGATATCAGGCATGACACATTCCCCAAAATTTTGATGATTTGTGTGTGAAAATCATGATTTCTGAAAATCAATTATCTACCATGTCATAAAAAAAAAGATTAACACGCTACTCATTGAATTTTGTATGAAGTTCTATGTAAATGGAATTTGCAGTTTTTCTCATGTACAAAGTCTATGGCAAAACGGAATATTCCGTTTTTCAGGCAGGTTGAAACGGAATTCCAGATTTTCTGAAACGGAAAAGGCCTTTTTTTGAAATAGAAAATCAGTGTCTCTGCATTTGAAAAAAAGAATCATATTAAGTTAATGGATCACTCTTACAAGAGAAACTATCAATCATTTACAGGCATTCTATACATTACTGCTCATGCATAATACATTAACGCTTATAGATCAATGCTGCGATCTTTTATGAATATGTAAATAATTCACGAAACATCTGTCTGTATTAAAGGGTGATGCAAAATACTGCTAAAAACTGCTTAACTACTGAAATATTGTCTGTGTAATAGAATTATAGTCAATATGGGGCCTAAACTTGTTACCCTAGCAGAATATACAAATTATACAATTGTCCAGTTCAATTTATTCCATTTGTAATATAATTACATAATATTGCAGTGATATTTTACAGAAAAACTATCAAACAAATGTGAACAAACAAACAAACAAAAACATTCATATAAATAAAGCAAAGGATAAACAGAAAAATGCAAGAATATTTGGAAATCAAATGTTGCATATCCATCTAGTCAATAGTCCTTTGCCCATGGGAACTGACCTAATCTTCCATGAATTGATTCTAACACAGTTATTCCTCTGAATGCCAAATTTAATTGAAAGAATCCACTTGATCCAGATCTTTATATAAGTTTACCCACCACCTATGAGATATACATGTAGATCATTGCAGTGAATATTTATTCTCATTGATTCAGTCATCCCTACCTACATATGTTCCCCCACCCTCTACATTTCTATATATAAAATGAATAGAAAGGAAGTTGAGCTATACTTTTCATTTGACACTTTTTAGGAACAAATCAAAAGATCGGGGGGAGTATTCTGAATACAATTTATAGATGAGATTTATTGTATCAACGTCATATCTACGTCGCTAAAATATATTATGGCAAATCGCTGTTAAATTTAAGAATAAATTTTAGCTCAAAATTGTTTTCAGAATACGCCCCCTGATTTGACGAGTATTATATTGTGACTTGTGTCTACCGTGGCACTGAGAGGATGAAGGAGGACATTGCAAAGAGGAGGATAACGAGATAACAAGATTTCTCACCCGTCTCCAACCCCCAGGGGGTGACTCGTATACTTTATGAGTCATGTACATCTCATTTGATGTCTGCATAAAATGTTCTAAAAAGCATGTAGTCAAGCGTGGACCTGAATGTGTATTTTGGCATACATTTTCGTGTTGACACACAAATCCATGACTCATGAATGTTAGTTGATGTTTACTTAATGTGCCGGGAATCTTATTAAAGTGTTTATCTATGAAATTAGATGGGCCTGCATTTACAAGGTGTGTTATTGGGTATCTTTAAGGTATGACGTCATATGCGCAGACTTGATGCTCAGATAACGGAGCTGAAGGATGATGCATATATTAACTAAATTTCCAAATCCTATCATACAGATGTACATCCCCTGAGCGATGCAATATAGAGTTGGAACATATTGAAGCAGCTATCGTCTCTGGAAAAGAGAAGTTGGATGGTGGATATGCAGTATTCTGAAGATCCAATTAAATCAGTTTTTGTGAACTTGTATTTTGTTTATAGTGGAGGGAAATTATAATTTGTATAAAAGAGGTATAACTCAACTTTTGTGTGGAAATTTTGGATTCAAGGTGATCTTTGGAGCATCTGTGTATTTATTCAGAAAAACCTAAGAGAATAATATAAATATTGCCTTTTGTATTTATTTATTCAGTGCCGGATCTTTATATTTTGTATACAGTGGATATAATAATGCTATATACTGGAGAGGCATTATTGTACTCTTGTGTGTGGACATTTTTGATTCAAGGCGAAACTGGGAGCAGCCATATTTTCCCACAAGAACCACAGACATTCATATGTTAATATTGTCTTCTGTTCATGATATATTTTGTTGGCTGATCTTTTATTTGTAAAATGTTGAGCTACTGTACAGTAAAATGCTTAGATTGATGGCACATTATAAATGCTTTTCTTTTATTATTATCATTATGATAATAATGTCTCTCCCACTCTTCTGCTCTCTCCCCCTGCCCTCTCTCTCTCCCCCTCTCTCTTTCTTTCTCTCTTACTACCCCACTCTTTTTTGTTTACCCTTTGTCTCTCCTCCCACTCCCTCTCCTTCTCTCTCGCCTCCTCTTCCTCTTAGGTATTGTGCTTATTCATTGATAAGATCGTGGTTGTTTTGCTGTTTACTTTTAATATTTTATTTTCAATAAATGCAATATTACATGCCCTGCTATAATTCTTGACACACAGTTTATGCTGTGCAAATAAGCCAAATATTTGATTCTTGTAAATCAGCTTATACTTCCAAAGGTTTATTGATTCTACTCCAAATGTGTATTCTTTCTAAAAAATACAATGTACAATTTTTGTGTGTGGGTGTATGTATAATCCTCTTGAATGTTTGATCTTTGTAATAACTTATCATATTTAAATTCATATCTCAATAATAATTAATCTCTAGAATCATTTGGCTCCTACAGTTTAACTTGTGCATATCTGCAGCCGACATTGAAAATATATTTTTTTTCTTCAAAACAATTAATTTGGATATTCTCCATACACCCCAGTTGAAGTTTTTTCCAGAAAAGCTGAAATATCACCTACTAGTTAACTCAGAGTTGTTGTTTTTTGTATACAGTCCATGAATGTCCAGCTGTTAACCACACCAATTGCGCAAAGCACTGCCTCTATGGATATGCAACCAGTGAAGAAAGAAATGGATGCCCAGTGTGCAAATGTAGCCAGCCAGGTAGGATATTTATATAATTTTAAAATTTCAGAAATGTTTTAACTTTGTCCTCACAAAATCAAATAAGTCTGGTATATAAGAATAGTAGATATGGTGGAGATATTATTACAATTTTCACACACTAGTAAAATCACACCAATAGCTCAAAGCACTGTCTCTATGGATACGCTACAAGTGAAGACAGGAATTGCTGCTCAGTGTGCAAATGCAGGCAACCAGGTAGGACATTTGTATAATTTTAACATATTAAGAAATCCTTCCATCACAGAATTAAAAAAAAAACATTTTGTGATAGAAAAGGTCGATCTATTATTGAATATTGTCGCACAATCATAAAATTACACCAGTTGCAGAAAGCACTGTCTCTATGGATTCATATTTTCCTGTTTTTTAATTTTGTGATGAAACATTGCATTTTGCATTTTGTTATATTATTGTTTTGAAAGTATTATAAAAATATATGCCAAATGTAAAGAAATTCCTTACAATGTTTTCCTTTTGAAAATGCATGTTGTCAAAGTTCATGGCACTCTTGTAAAGATGGACAAAATTATGTAAATATAACTCAAGTAATGGTAAATTGTTTTAATTTTATTTATTTTCTCTAAGTGATATATATGCATAGTATATGGTTTTAAGTGCTATATAATCTACAAATAATAATGCGATGATACAATACAATCTTTGGTTGCAAATATTGCCTTGAACAAAGACATACATCTTGACGTCTAATATACTCATCAGAGTATAATTCAAGAATTCATAGAAAGCTTTGTCCCAGGCTATAGTTCTTCAATATTCTATGCAATGCATGGTGAATTTGATGTTTGAGTAAGGCTTCACATTGCCATCTCAAGCTGGAACAGCATAACATATATTGGCAGGGGAACAAATTGCTGCAAAATCACTGGTTGCAAATATTTTGCAGCTATTTTGTTCAGCTGCCGATTTGCCTGTATAATAGATTGGCTTTCGATTTTATTCTTGTGTTATATACTACATGATGAGTGTTAGATGTAAGGCTGAAGTATGTTTCTGTCCAATAAATCTTACCAAAACAAAGTACAAAGTAAACTACAATAATTGTAACTGAAATATTTTGAGCACCTCTACAATTATATTACATTATATAAGCATTAAAGCAGTCCTTATAAGCATTTAACAGCTGATACTGTATCATATTAGGCACTATATAAATTAATTCTATAATTGTTATTCTATTGACTACCTTATCTTAAAAATTACTCATATTAATACTAATTATAATAGATAGTAAATAGAGCAAATTGCAAAAAGCCTCGAAGCACTTGAAGTATAAACATACAAAATAACATATCACTTTTAAAATTACAGAATAAACATACATGCATGTATGCATATCCGAAAGAAACAGACCTTTTAAACCTAGACTAAGAAATATTTACATTGTCGGAAGTACAAATATTGAGGCACTATACGAATGATATAAAAAAAAACAGTATTATAATCTTCATTCTCATCTGGTTATGTTTTGCATACATTAAACAGCAGCTAAGCTTCCCAACAGGCTCACCTCACTGGGTTCCAGCCTGGAAAGGACCTACTTAACAAGGAGATGCCCGGAGGTATCATGTGACCTACACTGTCACCATGGTTACAAACCAGATGCAAGTGGCTGTGGGATTTGCAAGTGCATTGTGGGTAAGTTACCAAAAGCATTCAAGTTTGATAAATTACTCCCTTGTTGATATTATTTCAAATCAAAGTTGAGTTTTGTTCAATGTTTGCTGGAATGGAGAGGAATGGGGAGGAATGGAATGACTGATATTTGTAGAATTAATTTTTCTCCTGGACTACAATGTATTTTACCCTTTTCACTTACATCATTTTCAGCTGAAAATACTAACTGACTTTACCTCTAGTGGTATAAATGCTTGATAACAATGCTATGATATAAACATTAAATTGCAAGCTAACAAGTGCTGTGAGAAACAATACATTAGTAGACAATATGTAGAGTTTTCTATGAGAGACAATACATAAGTAAATATTATAGTTTTCTATGACAAATAATAACACATTTTTTTCTTTTTAAATGACAAATGGTAAATAAATATACACATTTTTTCAGTTTTCTATGATGAGCAATAAATAAGTGAACAAATTGTAAAGTTTTCTTTGGCAAACAATACATGCACATCTATTTGTATCTAGTGTTCTATTACAAGCAACATTTTTAGTATATTATGTATGTAATTTCTATGGCAAACAATATATTAGTAAACAATTTGATAAGTTAGCAATAACTAACAATAAATTAGTAAACAATATATTTAGTTCTATATATGACTATAAATAAGTGAACATGTTGTACAGTTTTCTATGACAAAGCATACAGGTAAACAAATGTTTTTGTTTTTGTATTTTGTTATTTTGTTTTAAATTATGTGTCATACATGTAAATGCTTATAAAAAGGTATTTTATTATTTGTTATGATTAAGGTTTTACAGCTGGAAATAGTATTGCATCTTTCAAAATGACCTTGCATTGTACATACACATGAATGGGAAACTGCTCTTCCGTTGCATTTGTGTGTGTGACAATGGGCCGTATGCATAAAACGTAGCAATTGCTTATAAGCAATTGCTTCAAGCACAAGCAAGAGCTTGTCAAGCAAAAGATCAAGTTCAAGCAATTGCTTAATTTCGTATGCGTAAGCTTTTGCTTGTGCTGAAACCTTTTGCTTACACTGCCTAAGCAATTGCTTACGTGTTGAACAAAGCATCGTTACGGTTGTGCGAACATTGCACTGCATGACAACAAAGGGGATTTGTAGTGTATGCAAACGTCATGTAGTCCCTTGCATAGCAGCTTTCCCTGGTCGTGCCCGACCTGGCAACAGTATTTTTCTTAGGCAAATATTTTCAAATCATGAACAAAATTGCCTACATGGATATAAATGTATAAAATAACAGCCACTTGATTAAATATGTAATCACAACATAACCTCTGGAACCAGGAGTTCTAAATCATCCTGAAACGGTATGAAAACTCAATTCTAAAACGCGAATGTCCTTAGTAAGCAAAAGCTCAAGCTGGTCTGGAGGTGCTTGAAAAGACGCAAGCAATTGCTTATCAAGACAAGTAAAAGGTTTGTTTTATGCATACGGTTTTAAGCAATTGCTTGTTTAGTTAGCAATTGCTTACGAGCCAATTGCTTGTGCTTGTAAGCAAAAGCTTTTGCTTGCAAGCAATTGCTTGTTTGTGTGCATACCGATTCAAGCAAAAGGCTAGCACAATTAAGCAAGTGCTTGTTTTTATGCATACGGCCCAGTGTATGTAATTACACCACAACTCTAGATATAGTTGCAAGATGGCAAATTTTGTATCAGAAGATGTGCAAGACACGCCTATAGCTCTGTATGGTTGTAATCGTGTGGAAATAGTTATTCAAATCAATGGCATGTATAGATGCCAGACTTGATACTAGGAAAAGGGGGTTTAGTTTAAGCCCTGCATAATGATAATGATAATAAATTACATGTATATAGAGCATAATATATACAAACATCTCTATGTGCTTTACAGAAATATATGACAACGAATTAAAATAACAAAATTAACATAAACATATCAAACTTACATGCACAAAAAATTATTTAGGCACAACCATAATCACCACACAGTTCCATTACTTTATGAAAGTGGAAAGCCCATGAACACAAGCATATAACTATTATACTCGACCCAAATTGCTGATCTTGGATATTTCTCAGTAAAAGATTCCTCATCTAGTGAAACAAGTAATTTGTCCCTTTATAATGGAAAGTATACCATTCTGTTTGTTTGGGCCATCCTTCGTAATCAATAGTAATGATGGAAGTTCACTGATTTTAAGGCACAATCGTGTAATGTGAAAATTGGTTTATGGTACATATATATGTTACGTTTTATACCTGCTAAGTTAAAATACAAGTGCCAAATATTATCAAAGTGGTGAAATTCATTAACGCAACTCTGCATCTACTAAGATCTATATACAGTGTATATACTGTAAACAATACCAGTATTTGTAAACAATTTGCCATGTGTACTTGATTTTGTTAATACTTAAATACTGAGATACCAAAGCACCAATGAATTAGACACTAAACCCTAATGAAAATTTACTCAAGCTCAGTTATCGACAAGTGGAGAATATCATAGTTGCAGATACTTGTAATTAATTATTTTTTGTTGTTGAAAAAAGCCTGCTAGTTAAAAAATACCTGTATAATCAGTATTGAAATGAGTGTAATATTTTATGCATGTACTTTTTTACGAACACTTTATACATACATACATTTGTATGATGTACAGTTCATAATTAATCTTCTTGATATTCATGACACATACTGTCTCTGCCAAAGAATTAGTATGGATCATGCAGGTAATGTACGTCCTGAATATTAAAATGAAAATGATCTGCATTGCTGTGTTTAAAAAAAAGAAATGTACACAGCTCATCTGAGTTATGCCTTTACCTTGTCTTCCCAGGTCGAAAAAACAGTTGAAAATTAGTTGCCAACTGGTACCAGTTGATACCAGTTGTTGGCCAACTGGTTTCAATATGGAAATTGGTACACTGGAATCAACTGGAATCTACTGGAACAACCAGTAAGAATCCAGTAAGAATCCAGTAAGAACCCAGCTAGGCTGACCAGTAAGAAACCCAGTTGAAACCATTAACAAACCAGTAGTGGGATTAACCAGTACATGAGGACCAGTTAAAGTAGTTGGTTTCAACTGGTATTTCTATTGGTTTTAACTAGTCTTCCGCATCTGTCCATTTATCTTTACTGGGAACCGGGAATTTTAACTGCTACCGTTTGAGGCCAGTTAAAACCAGTAAAAACCAGTTGAATTTCCAACTGGTTTCAACTGGTTTCAACTGTTTTTTCGACCTGGGTTGTGCTTTGTGGGAATTCTTATAAAGCTTAACTGTAAAACTAAACAGTAACTATAACAATAGCAGTGTTTTCCCACCAAGCACTCGTTTAGACCTGAAGACGAGTCTCACAAATGAGTAGTGAAATGTTTTTCTCCAAAACACGCACATTGCAGTGTAAGTTCACATAATTACAGTTATTTGAATACACATTAATTTCTTAAACGTGTGATTCATTCTGATGATCATTATTCAAGAGTACCCACATATTCTGTCTGCCCAATGCCTGAAGAGAGGTGACGAGAGGTTGACAAAGAGTTAAACTTTGTCTTGACTCATGAGTGGATTCATTATTAGAATCATTTGATGTCTCAGTTATAATGGTACTCATGCTCTCATCACAGATACTCGTCATTTCAAGTAAAGGACTGAGCTCATCACATTCCACTGGACTTGTAACTAATAGATGTTTTAGATCTCTTTCGTCTATGAGACCAGCTGACCCCGGGGTGATTGAATGTGAAGTACGGGTTGAAGTGATAGTGAAAGCATTTAGTGCTTGGGGACTAGTGTTTGTAGGACCAGAACTTGTAATGCTTGTAATACAAGGTAGGTTGATGGGGCCTGCAATTGTAGGACTGGCACTTATAACAGATGATGGATGGAGACCTGTGTATATGGGACCAGCACTTGTAACATGTGTGAGTGTAGGACCAGACCTTGTAACACATAATGGTTGGAGAAATAAGAGCGATGAACAGGCACTTGTTACATCTGTTGGCTGGGGACCTGTGTTAGAAGGACCAGCACAAATTATTACAACTGGTGGCTGGGAACCTGTGTTTGTAGGACCAGCACTCGTTTCAACTGGTGTCTGGGGACCTGTGTTTGTAGGACCAGCACTCGTTTCAACTGGTGTCTGGGGACCTGTGTTTGTAGGACCGGCACATGTTACAACTGGTGGCTGGGGACCTGTGTTTGTAGGACCAGCACTCGTTTCAACTGGTGGCTGATGACCTGCATTTGTAGGACCAGGACTTGTTACAAATGGTGGCAGGGGACTTGTGTATGTGGGACCAGCACTTGTTACAAATGATGGCTGGGGACCTCTGTTTATAGGACCTGCACTTTTTACAACTGGTGGCTGGAGACCTGTGTTTGTAGGACCAGCATTTGTTACAACTGGTTGCTGGGAACCTGTGTTTGTAGGACCAGCACTCGTTGTAACTGGTGGCTGAGGACAGGAGTTAGTAGGTCCAGCACTTGTTACAACTGGTGGCTGGTGAGCTGTGTTTGTAGGTCCAGTACTTGTTACAACTGGTGGCTGGTGAGCTGTGTTTGTAGGATTGGATGGAAATGTACCTTGGTTGTCTGTTTGATCGGGACTTGTGGCAGGTGATTGTTGGGGATTTGTACTGGATGGAATGTACGTATTACACGTCCATGTACATGACCATGGTTTATAGCGGGAGACAACAAGACAATCACCAAGACTATCAAAAGCAGTATGGAAAGCACCAAGAATACCCCAAATAAAATTTTGTAAGTCTCCAATTCGTTGCGCGGACAATAAGTTGGATTGATTGTTGGACTGCTCATAGGCCTACCCTTGTGATCAGTTGGGGATATTGTACTTTGTATGGCACAATGGTCAATGAGAAGCCATATGTTTGGTTCAGTTGTGTATGTAATGTTTCCAATATGAATGGCTAGGTGACATTTACGTTCATCGTTAAAGATGGAATTGGTTACTTTTACAGTAAAAATTATTCGGTCCTCCAGAAGTTCCATAGATGTGTGCCATCTCCTTCTCTTTTCTTCATCTTGGTACAGGTCTTCTGTTGGAGAATGTCCATCTATAACTACTCTTGATAGGGAAAGCACTTGCATATCTTTCATAGCGATGTTATCAGAATCTTCTGATGGCATACGAATCGTGTACTCCACCTTAGCATCATTGCCCACGCAAATGTTCTGTTGTACTGGCTCACTGATGATGCATGGACGAGACACTGGCTCCTCACTGTTGTCGCAGATGTCCATGTTGATGTCCGTTGCCTGGGTGTGCGTCACAGCGATGATGAGGAAGATGACTGCAGCTAGAAACCCCATGTTCTTGGTCCCCATTGTTGTCTGTTGACTCAATCCTGAGTGGAGATGGTAGAATGAAGAAGAAATTAGATAAATTTCATAACTTTAATGATGAAGAAAGAATGACAAATAGCAGATATTGCATGCATAAACTGTATTTAGATGTGTTTGTCACAAATTTAGTGTAAAATTATCCATTAAGATTTCAATTCTTCAAATTCTGGAGACTAAATGGACATGTGCATGCATCTACATGTAGATTTAAGCCCAATATTCAATGTTGGTATATAAATATTAAATGTCATATTATATTGTATAATTATGTCAAATTAATTTATTACATGTAAATTAATTCAGAATAGTACAAGAAGCTAAATATAAATAAGTGTGTTGTTAGGCTACAAGTAAATAACAAATAATGGACTATCTGATTGGCTAAACTCAGTCATGGGAAGTCAACTTATCCAGTAGCCGGTGTCACGCAGGGGCCAATTATCTAGATAATTTGTAGCCTTCGATCCTGTCACCTTCCATACGTATGTGAATTATCTAGATAATTGCGTGTGACACCGGCTGTTATGTTCACCCCATAACTGCCAAGTCTTGCCCCTCAGAGCCGCGATTGATCGAATTTTCATGAACATGACTGAATTTTCTTGCGATGTACTTTTCTATTCTTATGTTCACCCCTGGAAGGAGAAACATGATGTAATTTACAAAGCTGTTAACTGCATTATTGAGATCGATGTCATCTACTCCAGGGGTGAAATATACACATGCACTTGTTACACTCTTGTATAACTTTCTTCAAATGCCATGTTCTTGAATAACTGCATTATTTTTCATTATGACTGACAATATGAAGTATGATTTCCATAAGACTTCATGAAGCAACAGTTTGTATTGAGCTCTGCTGCTTAAATGGTAAAGTTGTGACCCGGAAGTAAAAACTGGAGCGGGACCGGACCGGAATAGTCCGGAAAAATTTTCTCCGGTCTTCAGACCGGACCTGAACTCGGACCGGTAAAATTACGCAATCGTGCAAGCATGGGCAAAAATGCAATGTTTGGGGCTTATATTGCTCTTTTTATATGACAATAATATTACAAATATTGACGCTTTGATGGGTTTACATATCAATCTTGACAGGAAAATAGTTACAAACTATCCAGAATCAACTCAGTTTCGCAAGAAAAGTATTTTTTTCCCGAAGTAAATTGGACCTAGACATCGATCGTTTGTACAGTCGCGCCACACGTTCACAGAAACTCAGCCCGCCAGTCGCGGGGAAGCTCAAATGTAAATTTGCCTTCAGTAAACTGCCTTCATAAAGTGGCTATAAACATGATAAATTAGCATTTTTGTGATGTATGTACACCATTTCGGTAGTCTACTTACATGATAACATGGCATTTGAAAGCTGAACAGAATAAAAAATGACACCCGCTAAATTTCCAGAGAACTTTTGGGTAACTTGAAATGGGCCGGCTATAATCAAAGGTTGAAGTAAGCAGCAAGTTTTCGTGCTAGCGCCTGTATTGGGCCGACTCGCGTATACATACTTTGCGTGCCTTGACGGGTCTTTGTTCTTACATACACCTAACACCGGATTCATCCGCGATACGATATGGTCGAAATTTATCGATATTTTTCATAGTTTTTTTCATTGTTTTGGGGCTCATTTTTGTTTCTGTTCAGCTTTCAAACGCCATGCAATCATGTACATGTAAGTAGAATATCAAAACATTTAAAAATGGGACAAATTACCAAAATACGTATTTTGAGCCACTTTTTGAATGCACTGGCTCATTAGCTGAATCATACAGATATCCATCTGATGCTTCCCCGGGAGTGTCGGCCTAACTTTGTTTGCACATCCGTCGGCAATATCGTTCAAATGACTAGCAATTTTGCGCATCCTGTTCAATTTCTGACTGTCAAACGAAGTAACGAACCAAGAATTTCTCGAAAATAACCACTCTTCAAAGTAAATGATATCGATTGCCCTGTTTTTATTTGAATTCTGCTAATTTTCAAAGCGATTATGGACAATTTTCTTAATGTTTTTTCATTCATTTGTAGCACCGGTTTTTCCACCGGTCTCAGCTTTTTCAACTTCAAACTCGCACCGGCCCGTGACCAGACCGGAAGCCCGAGTTCGCTGGTATTCCGGTTCCGGTCCAGTCCGGGTCACAACTTTATTAAATGGTGATTTAATTCTAATTTTACCTAGACAATTTTAATTAGAGACAAAGTCATATAACATAACTGATATGTTAACTTTTTAGTCAGGAACATCATGGAATGTTCCCTCTGAATTTGAAATGCTATAATTAATCCCTCAACTATGTCTCAGGACTAATAATCTTTCCACAATAGCATTTCAAATCCCTCAGAGAGAAACATTCTGTGATGTTCCCTTTACCACCAGTTAAGCATCTGTATATATTTTAGCACCTCACGGTCTCACATAGTATATATGAAAATGTTTTTACCTGCCAGTTTCCACTTCCTTTTGGAGCGACTTCTGGTTCTTGTTGTTTCTGCGGACAAACTTGTAGGGTTTGGGAGGGTCGTCAGTTCCATCTTTCTTGCCCTCATCCTTCTGTTCATCTTTGCTCGGTTCTGATAGCGTAGCCCCGTTCTCCTTCTTGACTTTAATTGCTTCTGGTAAGAACTGTGGACACAGGGAGAAATATAAATTAAATGACATAATTTTCAGTCCTTATCCAAATATCTTTTTTTGGCAGATGAAAATTTAGTGTAGATTTTGGTTGGATCATCAGTTTGATATGTGAATGTCATTCAAACTATTTATTGACGGGGGTGTGCCTCACTGAACTCTGAAATGGGGGTCTTAAGAGCTGACTACAAGCACAAAATATAGGGTCTTAGGAGCTACAAAAACCCTGAAACGGGAGTTAAGGGGTCTAAGGAGCAGACTAAAACTACAAAATACATGGACTTGGAGCTACCAAAGACCTACAGAAACCTTCAAATGGTGGTCCAAGGAGCTGACTAGAAGAAGAATAATGGACTTGGCGCTACTCAACTACCAGACTACCTAGCCAAGTCATTCCGGGGGTCTATGGAGCGGCAATTTTTGAAAATCAGGGATATCTTGAGAGGGGCAATCGGGTGTGAAAACGGGGGTCTTGTAAGCGGCACATACCCGTCTTACATTATACATGAGTGGCTCCCCCCCCCCCCCCCCCCCCCCCCCCCGGGGGGCTAACTCTAAGCTCGCCTGCATGAAACTATAGCACCTTTACCCATTCAGGACTGATTGAAATTGTAAAAGCATGTATTCTCCATAGACCCTTACTAGCCCAAGTATTTTCGAAACCAGTCCTGAATGTAAAAAAAAAATGCTTTGCATCGAACCACATGCAAATACTGTATATAGGTTTTGTATGATTTTCATGGGCTCGTTTTGGCTTTTCAGGGGATAAATAGCTCTGATTCTAAGCCCCTATGTAATTTTTTCTTTGATTTTTTCTTTCAAGGTGAACATGTGCATAGTGATTATAACTGAATTGTAACAGAACAGTGATTTACAGGAGAATTGTTGCATAATTATGATACATTTTTCTTCTTTTATAATGAGAGTGTAACAAAACCTGATTACAATACATGTAAATGTAGATACAGATCAAATTTACATTTAGTGTATCAAATCTGTATTTATATATTTGATACACCAAATGTAAATATGATCTGTATTGAAATATTTGGGATGATACCTTATAGGTTAAAGCCTAGTCATGAATCAACGGATAGCATTTATTTAAACACATGCCCAACGGAGAGTACAATTTTCAATCCGTTCATCTCCCTTTACAGGCATTTCTTGTCTGTTTCTTGTCGGGCAATGTACATTGTTCTATCCGGCAGAATGTTTTGTGCATGAAGCAAAGGAGATGACTTTGACCTCCGGAAAATTTGATTTCGCAAATGTTCTATTCGTCGGACATTCGTTTACGCCCTCTGTTGATATGTGACTGGGCCGTAGCTAAATTACTTTATCATAAATATAGTGCATGTTGAGTGATCAAGAATAATAGATATAAGGATGAGTGTGTGAGTTATCACCATTTTCAGTTAAACAATGAAAATAGATGAATACTTGAAGTACCCAATTTGAGGAGATCACTAGATATTTGTATTTTAGATTATAATATTAATAGTTTCAAGAGTATCATAAATTAAATCATGAATTAAACTCTGAACAACTTGGACCAAGCAGCGAAACATTTCACAGAACTGATTGGATTGTGTGTGTGTGTGTGTGTGCGTGCGTGTTTGTGTGTGTGTGTGTGTGTGTGTGTGTGTGTGTGTGTGTGTGTGTGTGTGTGTGTGTGTGTGTGTGTGTGTGTGCGTGTGTATACCGTATGTCCCCCAAAAATTACAATCATAATTTCCGCAACGATAACTTTAAAGATAGTAGATCAATCTTAATGCTAGCTATTTCAGGGTATGAAACAACTTATTACCTACATCTTGCAGAAAACCCTATTCGATTTGCTTCAGTGGTCATGGAGAATGGGGATCTTTGTAAATCATGTCATGGGTCCGTTTTTTCCAAGTTTGACACTTGGATGCTCTTGGCACCCATATATGAATGGAAATATTTTTCTCACATTTGTCAGGGCAACTATCAAATGAATTCAAATTCTGTGCATACCTTTATATCAATGGTGTGTACTCGCATGAGGTTTTGTTATTGATAGATGTATTCATATCTCAGAAAAAAGATAAGAGAAAGCCATAAAGGAGGAAGAGCTCAAATCAAGTCTTCCATGAGTTAATGATTTAATTTCTCTCTTTAATCATTCATTTTTACACCTTACCAATGCTTGCAAAACACATAAATATGATTCCCTTTTACTTCATTTCATTCATTGTTTATTTCGTTAGTTGAAAATGAAAGGAAACAATCAGTCACTTTCTCAAAAGATATTTTTGTACGAGAACATAATGAGCAACTTCGTATTTGTAAGGCGTGAACACAATGGACAACGCGTCTCTTTACAAAACCTGGAGGGTAGGGACATCTGACATGATTTACCAAGATCCCAATTCTCTGTGACTACTGAAGCAAATCGAATAGGGTTTTCTGCAAGATGTAGGTAATAAGTTATAGTTTCACACCCTGAAATAGCATTATGATTGATCTACTATCTTTAAAGTTATCGTTGCAGAAAGTCCGATTGTAATTTTTGTTGGGAAATACGGTACATTCTTCTGATGTGCAAAGTATGTTGTATAGCAAGTACAGATGTTGAACAACATATTATAGGCACTCAGTAGACCAAACTATGATTTTTATAATGTACAATATATGTTCTCATATTCCACTTAGGTGTGAGTCTATAACAAATCAAAGCAAATCGAAAAATATAAATGAAGGTTTATTCTATCACAGTTTTATTTATTACGCTATACCAACATAAAAGAACGTACTTCGGACTAAACTGTAATAAGCGCAATGGAAAATTGCATCGCATAATTCTTTACGTTCATTGATCTGTATCGTTGAAAAAAGATATAACAGTTCAAAGTCAATCAATAGTAATTTTTGTGCAAATAGTGCTACTTACTCAGCTCAGTCTGGTTGAAAAAATACAGAAATTTGAGTGATTTGGTAATCGTTCATGTAGGAACCATTCAGCATGGATCGTCATGTAGCCGTGATGTATATACAGACAGCGTATGATTGCGTGATGTGATTGTGCGTTGCAGGATTTGATGGGTAATGGGCATGAACTCATTACAATGGGGATGTGTAGGGATAGTATTGCACTTAAATGTTCACAATCTTATGTAATGAACCTATGTAGCATATAATAAGTAGGCATGTTCAGAATATACATATGGAAAGTTATGTTAATGGTATTCCAATTATTTGCAATGTACAACGAAAGGCAAAAAAACCCTGCATATTGCCATGCAACTCTGGTTGGGGGGGGGGGGGGGGGGGGGCGGGGGGCTCTGTGATCCAGCTGTTCCAGTTGGAGGGGGGGGGGCACTACATTTTCATTAGGGAGCAGCACAGGTACTGTAAATATGCCTAACAAGCAAAAGTAGATGTCTCAAATACAACTAACACCAACATTATTATTTTTACCATAAAATATGTATGAATTTAGCCTGAAAATTATAATATTTACTTTTAGAATGGCATGATTTTGGCCAATTTACCAAGTTTAACTAATTGTTAACTATTTGTTAAACAAGCTTGATTTTTATGGTACGTTGGAGGCACATGGAGGCATGCATGCCCATCCTCCCTTAGCTACTCCCCAGAGAAGGTAGGGCCATGGGGTAAATAAGGCCAAAATAAATGAGTAACAGAAGAAAAATGAATTATAGCATACACAAAAATATGCTATTTTAAACTCATTCTACTCTCCAAAGATTGTTTCATAAAACTATTGCCAGTCATGTTAAGATATTTTATCACAATTTACAAGCACTATATATATGTGAACTCAACAACATGCATGTACACATACCTTGAGGTACATATGTCACCGTTGCTAGGGAGACATTTTTCCTTAGCAACCAAATTCAACTTTTTCTTTGTTTTTTGCCGCTTTTCTATATTGCCCAAATTTCAAAAGTGGGAACATTGCTTTTTTTGTTCATATATATCTTCGGAACATTTCTAGGAAAAAATAAAGTTCTTCAGTGGTACCCATGCATGACCCCATTACTAGGGAGAAATATGTCCTTAGCAACAACATTGTAACTTTTTCTTTGTTTTGAGCATTTATTCCAGAACGCCCAATTTTTTTACGAAAATGGGAACATTTCATTTTAGGTTCATATACACAAATATATATCTTTAGAACATTCTAAAGGCAGAATTACATAGGTACTTCCCAGAGGTGGACTACGGAACTCTAAAACTTAGACACTTCTCATGCCTTAATTGGCCCATGGTCTACTTAATTGTAGGTTATACATTTAAAGGGACTTAGTAACATTGTCCAAATCCTCAAAATAAAATTTTCATTCTAGCGGTTCCCTCATACCTTGTTGTATTTGTATTAACAATAAAATCATGGGACAGGTTTTGGTTTTTCAAATTTCCCTTTCATTACAAAGATATGTACGATCGAAGTATTCAGATAAGAAAAACTCCCATGGACTTTTGAAACCGTGTACAAAGTGAGTGCAATGAGTTAGTGAATATCACTTTATATTGGCCATGCAATGTCCATTTGACTTGAAATTTTCACACAATACCCTGTGGACATATGAGATAACAACAATATACATTGCATCAACCATTCATCAGTTTTTGCACATGTCAACAAAGTTACTAGATCCAGTTGAGTTTTGGTCAAACTGAATTTTAGTAACCAAAACCTGCACCATTACATTACAAACTAATAGTTATGACTCCACTATGCTCGAAATGTATACACAATTACAAACAACTAAGTAAAAAACCTGTTATCATTCAAAAAGCCGTTGAAACTCAAGAGGGCGCTCTCTAAAAACTTATTGGTTTCAACCATTTTTCATACAAAATTGTGCATGTGATGTTTTGTTAAAATACTGATTAAATAGAGATATCATCAACAACTATTTAAAAACCTCAAAACCTCTTTGAAATTTGTTGAAAAAAGTGTATAAGCATTTTATGTTTTTTCTTAAAGAGTCAAGATATCGCCTGGCTAGACGATTTATGAATAACATATTTTGAAATAAAATTTTACAACTATGAAAGCATTCGAAAGGGAATGATTCTCATTTCACGTTTTTTATTCAATGAACTTTTAAATGGAATTAAAACCAACCAAAACTCTTGCAATTTTTTTTTGGGGGAAGTACCAATACTCAAGTGTACCTTTAAACATTTAAAAGTTGCAAGATTATTGTCTTATATGAAAAACAATATAATTGTTCTTGTTTGGTTCACGAACCGAATATCGATCAAATTCATGATTCATGAAATTGATTTGTAATGTAACAGGCTTTTCTTCTTTTTTTTAAACATTGAATTAAGGGTACACATACTATGTAACACATATTAAAATTAGAAAGGGATTGAGCCTGAGAGGTAAACAAACAAACAATTGAACTTAACTTGCAGATGCCTGCAAAAGATGGACACAATCTTTCATGGGCTATTACATTTTTAAAACCCCTATACAGTCAGTATTCATAATCATCTTTACAAAATAACAGTAAATATACACATTTTTGTATTCCATTTATACTTCTTTCATTTATGGGTTATAAGGTTTACTGGTCTGATCCGTTGTTATATTGACTAGTCTATTTCATAAATTTGCTTAAAAACAAAACATGTATAATGATGCTCTTTTTTATATTTTTATATTTCCAAAAGTACCCTTTCAGTAAACCACACGCACAAGAGCACATATTATACATAAAAATGCATGCATGCACATACAGACATCTATACACACACACACACACACACACACACACACACACACACACACACACACGCACACACACACACACACACATGCATACACATGCACAAACACACAAGCACATGCATGCATAAACACATGCACACATACAATCAGCTCGTTAAAACATACAATATGCTACCTCAGTGAGTCACGTACAAAAGGCATACACACAGATTCATACCTGCCAACCGTCCCGAATATCCGGGATAGTCCCGATTTCTTAATTTTTTATAAAGGCCTGAAATCGGGATGTCCTTTTTTTTTTTTTTTTGGTCTTATTTATCCAGGTTAGCCTCTTCAGTGCTCTTTTGCTCTGTTCTCCCAGAGGGACCTGCATCTAATATTAATATTTGTAACTCGGCCATTTTTTATACACTTTTACACTTTATTGTGTTGAAGTGTTAGATTCTATGACTCCGGTATATATTTAGCCTCCAGTTGTCCTTGTGTGTTTTCAGGTGTGTGGGTAGTGTATATAAGATCATTATGATTCTGGTATCATTTTAAGCCTCTAATGGCCCTTCAAGGTGCTTTTTTTGTGTCAGCTTCAGGGGTATGCAAATTGCACACATGCACAGAATTTAATCTTTCATACATATATACAGATATTAAAAACATAAATGACTGATGATTGCAACAATACAAGTATCTTTATTTATATGAATATATGCAAAACATTTTCATTTGATTTCAACTGTACTTGTAAGGGTTATAACATAGAGAGAATCAATGTTTTAGTTCACACTTAGCCAAATTTAATTGAAATGCCTAGATTAGATCTTTCATCAGATTTTGTTCACTGTTCACTTTTTAACAGTAATTATACAAAGGTGATGCCAAGATATTAATGATTTCAAGTTTGGAAATATTTTATAATATAACAAAGAATATAACAAATATAAGAAAGTTAAACAGTTTCTACAAGGATAACAAGCTTTAAACATAATTATCTCCAAAGTAAAAAAAACTTTAAAAAGCCCTTCTTTTTCTCAACTGACGATATTATGTTGAGACCACCTGTCCATTTATTCATGACTCCCTTAAAATTTATTAGCATGCAAATGAATCTGTCAACTAATACCATTTGCTCATAAAGACCCGTTTCAGAATGTATTGGGGGGGGGGGGGGGGGGGGTTCAGTAAATATCTGAAAAAAGGACACAAATAAAAGCACATTTTCCTTACTGTTTACAAGGGAAAGTAAGGAAATAACCTTCTTTCACTCAATACATACTGTACAATTATGTATAAAAAATGTGTTATATAAATTTTCTAACTATTCAAAATTTTGTAGGTTCAACTTGTTAAAAATGCCCCCCCCCCCCCAAAAAAAAAAAAAAATATTTAAATAAAATAATAAAGATAAAAAGTTTCTGAAAGACTGGAAAAAGAAAAAAAAAAACATGTTTCTTTTAGAGGAAAATTTCATACATTTTTCATATATCTGATTTTAAAAGGCAGAACTGGATCATATGGTGTCAGGAAATCACAAATTAAACTGTAAATCCAATGCATCATGTGACATTGTATGGTTTAGACCACGGTTCTATGGAAAGCCAGGTGTGAACCTTTCCGTCTTGTGACATTCCTTTTTGACAAAATGAAGGCACAAATATATTTATATATAGATAATGAATTAGAATAAGTTCAACTTTTTATATTTGATTTACATGTAGTGTACAACAATGTTTTTATTTATTAGTAGTTTACAGGTTCTAGATGTTTTAATGATTCATGAACTTGCAGCACTCCATAAATCCTTTGGCATTTAAACCACCCTCTTGTGATTTCCAGCCAACATGACAGTAAGAAGCCATCAAAACCCATCTCCCTATAAATTGCAGAAATGTGTTGCAGGTGATGAGAGGCCTATATTTTACCCCCCTCTTAATAGAAGAAAAATAAAGGAAAATGCACTGGGGTGATCAAAGGACATTGGCATACAGTAGCATAATGTGCCCAAAACAGTAAACAAACAAATCATAAGAGGAAATTCTCTGTAAAACATAAAATAAATCCATTCAGTGTAACCCCAATCATTCATGCCCCCCCCCCCCTTCAGTCATACCATGATAAGCCAGTGCACTGCTGGCATACTAGTAGTAGATCTGCAAGTGATACCAGATATTGTATTTTGGGGGAGAGGAGGTGGTATAGGGGGGGGGGACTTCAATTCATTCATCCCCAACAAAAGATCGCTCTGTGGATCTATAGGTCAGTGGCACTGTCTCCTAGCAAGCCATACAAAACCCATTGATGTAGGCATGCACATGATGTGAGGCAGAAAGTAACATGAATTACCCATCAATCAAACTAAAAAAAAACAATATTTAATAAATCAATATACTAAAAGTTTGACATACATTTGAATGGATGACAAAGTACTACAATTCAAAACACAAGGCATGATATTATGTAAAACATAAACAGTTAATAATTTCTTAAATCTTTATAAAACAGCTAATACACAATTAATATTTTGTGCGATTTACATAAATGTACACCTATAATGATGAATCTTTAACTTTCTTACTTCACTAAGTTTTTAACACCCTTTTGTGTCTTATGTATTCAAAGTAGCATGAATACTGTTCAACTGTAGATTTTGATACTATTTGTTGTGTCTTATGTATTCAATGTAGCATGAATACTGTTCAACTGTAGATTTTGAACACTATTTTCAGATGCCAGATGTTATGTGCCATTTTGTGTTAGATTGTGCTCTATATACCAAACTTGCCACACCATGTCCTGTACATATAACAAAGACTTTGGTTTTGATGATGTATATATTATACTCAGAGAGTAGTGTGTTATACACTCTTCTGACTAGCAATGGTGTATGCATTGAACATGTTCATCATGTACAAATAAATGTTGCTAGAATGCTCCCTAGGTGGTGGACAATGTGCACTTTGTCCACACACTAGATGATTACAATGTGCAAGAGGGTATGATAATGATAACAATTATGTAAAGCACTATGATACTCAAATGAGTAGCGCTATATATTTCATATAACCATTATTATTTTAAAGGGATCTAGTAATATTGTCCAAATCCTCAAAATCCACTTGGAATTATAGCGGTTCCTATAAATTTATACCTTGTTGATTTTGTAATTAACAATAGGAGCATAGGACAGATTTTGAATTTGTCAAATTTCCCTTTTGTTGAAAAGATATTTACGATTGAATTCACTGGATAGTTGTAACTGTGTACAAATTCAGTGCAACGAGTGAATATGAAATTTTCACACAATACCAGTGGACATAACAACAATATACATTGTATAAACCATTCATCAATGTTTGCACATGTCAACAAAGATATAGATCCCTTTAAGTGTGAGATTTAGAATCACTGTATGTATACATATTGTACCACAAACTGTTCATGGTAAAACATACTGTATGTACATGGCATGAAATTACCAATTAACAATCAGAAATTATTAATTACCATCTCCCATATAAGTTCTTCATTAATGAACGCCTCAAGTGGTAAAATATCTAAACCAGGTAAGAAATTTTGTGAAAACTTTGTGCATTATTCACTCTTCGGTCTCATCAGAGAAAGCTTCTTCAAATTGACCATCAGTATAAACACTGTCATTATTTCCTTCTTCATCATCTGGTGGAATTGAGAGTAATCTTGTCCTTTTCCCAGCACCAGAGGACTCATCGCGTCCAAGATCAATTGGAGATGTCGTTTCTTCAGAGGAAGTCCTAGAAAGAGCGGATTCTCGTTCACAACTCGAAGATATTCACTGTGATTCTGCAATGTCTGCTCTTCTTGACGAAGTGATTGAATTTCATCTTGTAGAATGTGCACATCATCCTGCAAAGTCTGCTGTTCTCTACTAAGTGATTGTATTTCATCCCTTCGACAGTGTACATCATCTAGCAAAGTCTGCTGTTCTCTACTAAGTGATTGTATTTCATCCCTTCGACGGTGTACATCATCCTGCAAAGTCTGCTGTTCTCTACTAAGTGATTGTATTTCATCCCTTCGACGGTGTACATCATCCTGCAAAGTCTGCTGTTCTTCATGCAGTGATTGTATTTCAGCTTGCAGAGCATTCTGCTGAGTCGATGTTTCATGTGGTTCCATACGAATGGCACTATAGTCTTGTGAGCTGCCCTGGTGATCAGATGATGAGATACTTCTTTTAGTGAAAAGTGCACGGAAAGATGAACATTTGATTTTTAGTTTGTCCCAAGCTGTCTGCACATTGATTTTTACATTATTCCAATTGGTGAAAAAATGCTATTATCACGGCAACTGCAGACCATATTGAGACATGGATTTCCCAATAATCCTGGCCTTTCTTTGAAGAAGTTGAACATATGCAGTAAATTCCACTGTCATTGTGCTCAGTGTTGTTGTGCACATGGGGCTTTTCAGGGACTGGAGCTTCATTGGAAGTGTTGTTGGGCAATTCAGGAACTGGAACCTCTCCTTGCGTCTGATTCTGATTGGTTGAGTTCTGCGGCAAAGGGTTTTGTATACTTCCCTCTGTATTATTAACCATAAACAGCAACACATGTGGTGTTTTCAGAGTGAGATCTCCAATTTTTAATTCCAGGTGTGCATGAAATTCATCTCTGCTCTCCAAGTTCCTGGCATTCAATATGGCTGTCAGGAATCCGTAATCATTTGAGTCTGGACTTTGAGCAAATTCATATGTCATCCTCCATCTACATGTTGTGTCTGTATACTTGTTGCACAGATCGTTAACTTTGGCCACCCTTCCTTCAACAACTACTGTATCAAGTCTCACTAAAGTTATATTTTCAAGGTTCTGAAGCAAGTCAAGTATGACATTATTCGGGAAGGCAATGATCCATTCAATAGTCCCGTTATCGCCGATATAGACCTTCTGTGTCACTGCATTATGTTCCAGACAATATGTGCGGTTATCGTGGCTAGGTACAGGTGATTCACAGTTTTTCAATAACAAAATATTATCAGTATCACTTGGTGCCTCGCAGAACTGACAGAATGGCAGTAAATAGTAAGACTGTATAAAAGTCTGCACTTCAATGCCAGGGTTGTCATCTTGAGCAATAAATCAAAATCAAATCATTCCGAGCAAAAGTATCCAAATGACTGAAAGAGGCCACATTAGTATCAGTGCAGAATTTATATTTAAAGCAGTTTGTATGCAATATTCCTCCGCATTAATGCGTAAAGCTACTAGTACACAACACTGCCATATGTGATTTAGCATTGTTAGTGAATGCGCTCTCTTGTTAGCTAAAAATAGAGTTCTATATAGTTCAAGGCTAACAAAAGATCGTATTTTTATAGGCTTGTATTTATAATTGACTGAAAATTTTTCATCTTACGTTTATTTTTCTGGTCAAAATAGTTATTATGAGCATTTTTCAGCAGTTTTTTACATTTCAAAATAAATATTGTATAATATTGATCTCTTGACCTAATTATGTACAAATGTTAAAAATATTATGCATTCATATAATTACCAAGTGATAAAGAATAAGAATTATGGTAAAGGCGTCTGGCTGTGACTAGTCACTTATACTGAATGGCAATAAAATATTCCTAATTGAATGAATAGCCCATATACAACATCAACAACCATATTTCACTTGTGGTTCTATTCTCCTATCTGTGCAGACCTCGTTTGTGGTGTGCGGTAACTTTGCCTTTCAATACATTCCTTGTGAATCATCTAATTGACATTTAACTTCAAATGACAACTGCTATTATAAGCTAGCCCTGGGATATATAAGGACCTTTCCACTGGGTAAACATTTAATTGGCACTTTTTAAACCCCAAACAAAGTTTGAAAGGTGGTATACAGGAATCAGCTTACAGTCGGTCGGGCAGGCGATCGGTCCGTGGCAAAGATCTTGTGGAACTAACTTCTTCCTCAATTTTGAGCAATTTTCATGAAACTTGGTACACATATGAGGCGCAGCACATTTTTTGTGTATGTCAGAAAGTGTTGCTATAGTAATCTGCAGGGGCCCGTAGCCAGGGGGTGCAGTGGGTATCCTCCCCCCCCCCCCCCCAATTTCAGAAAGGTCCATTTTTTATCCATCTCGGCCATCTAAACCAGTGGTTTCGGGCAATGATCAGTCTGGCGATGACGACCCCCACTCTTTATTGCGATAATTGTGAAAGGATTGGCCTCGCTAGCGGTCTTCGCTATTGCTGGTTCTATTAAAAGTATTCTATTGTGGACTATTCTGTGATTTATGTTATTTATTTTGTTTACAATGTTGGTAAATGATAAATTTGATTTAATTTCAACATGGGCAAACTCACATTATGTTCAGGCAAAAGCATGTTATATTCGGCCCAAATCATGGCATATTATAGAAAAGTCATTTCAGAATATCATTTTCAGGCGGTTAAATCATGATAACCCTTTTTTGTTTGATTGTCAGGCCAAAGTGGAGAATATGGTATTTGAGCAAAAGCCCTCGGCCCCCAGGAGACGGGGTATATCACACACACACAAAGTATTAATGGCAACAGTAATTAGCCCCCTAAATCTATTATATTAATACGGTAAGCTTCAACCCCCCAAAATGGTTCCCACTCGAGATATCCTCACCCCGAGGATTCGGCGACTTTCCGACCGTCGCGATCGAAGGATATACGTTTTGCGGAGGACAATAAGGCATTCCCGAGTCGCTCCGCCCCGTGGTCGTCCTCCAGATCGAAGAAAGGGAAAGTCAGCAATGTCAATTGCCTGTTTAGACGCCGAGCATTGACTAACGATTTATCGCGGTAAAAGTATTTTGTAAGAATATAAATTGGAGTAGATAAAACAAATAATATATCGAGAAACTATTTTAGATATAACACGTTGCGAAACTACCCAGGTTTTTGATAAATATCAATATTTATATTTAATATAAATACGCGGATGGTATGGTAATGATCGCTATTGCCGATTGGCATCGTGTTTGTAAGTGCATGACGACAAAATGCGACAACTTCAATTTAGCTACGGTTATACAACGCGCGATGGCTGTACAGCCGTGTATACACGTCGCGCAGTCATCTAATTACCCCACAGAACTGTAGTTATTTGCATAGCTCACTGACCTGCTGACCATCGTCTCTATTCGCCCTACCGTACACGATACTATAATTGCGCCAGCTTGTGGTAAGATGTATTAAGTTAGCCACGAAGCTAGCATGCAGTACCAGAAGAGACGCCGACGGGGTGGGGGGATGGGGGTGGGGGTAAGAATGGACGGGGAGGTATCTGCCTCATTATGCATTGCATGTATAAACGGCTATCATCGGGTTTCACAAGAGTATGAACAAAATGTATACGCGGGAGAACTTAGTTTGGATATGAATTGTGTAGGGGACACGACGGGTTATGTGTCATGCAGGCAATTGAAGACAGGGGGGGGGGGGGGGGGGCAGCGGCGAGCTAGCAAGAACACGAACATAGTGTACTGTATCTAATTTGATACAAGCGGAACAAATTATCGGGGTTGGGGGTAGAATGGATGGGGGAAGTTTCTGCTCATGTAGTATGCAAATGCATGTATATTCCTTTCAAGGGAATATACATGTATCATGATCATCGGGTTTCACAAAAATATGAACAACGGTATCTGCGGGAGAACTTAGTTTATGATATTAAATGTGTAGGGGACACGACGGGTTATTTGTCATACAGGCAATTGGAGCCGCGGGGTGGGGGGGACGGGGAGGGGGGAGGGGTGGGGGAGAGGGGAGCGGCGAGGCTACTTTATTAGCAAGAACACATACATAGTGTATTGTATCTATTTCAATACAAGCGGAAGAAATTATGGATCATATGAAATATGGGGGATAACTGAATAACTTTGCGTGGATACTAAATCATCATGGTTTTGTTATACATTGGCCGAATGTATCGTTGGACGGGCCCCGACGGGTTGTGGGGGCGGGATTGAGTCGCCCGAGTCTATTTTTGTCTTACTATTTAAATGATGACTGTGGGATATTTAGTAAAGTTTTAAAGTGGTGTATGTCATCATCGTCTTTCTCTTACAAAAACCCGCGGATTTCCGCGGGTACAGCTAGTTTATTGAATATTTCATTAGCTAGTTCATGATGAGGTTATTGCAATTCGATACTATTAAAATACTTGGCTCTAGTTCTTAATAGCATGTGAGTTGATCCCTATTGATTCAATAACACCTCACTTTTCTATGTCATGTTTGTTACTGTATTTTGTCAATCAAGGCTGAAACTATGTTGCCATGATTGGATGTATACGTATATAATGCATATTTGTGTTTTAACATTGCATTTCAAATTAGTATGTTATGGAAGATGAGGCTTAATTTTCAGCAAATTCAAGATAATTAAACTATCATAATTCACTCAAGATTTCTTATGCTTCCATGTAACACATAAAATACAAATTTCACAATTAATTAACATACACATATATGGCTGCACACACACAAACACACATGTACACACACGCAACTCAAGCAAAATGTATATCGCATACGAGCATGTACTTTAAGTAAATTTTATTGTAAACATTTTTTCCAGCAAGAAGGAGAAAAAATAAAGTTACTGATCAGTTACTGATTAGTTCCATCAGTATGTGCTGATGGAATTCAAGAATAGAAATAGGTAAAAAGTATAATAGTGACAGGAACCGTGACACCATAAAGAATTTTACAGGCAAGAAGCATTGTGACAAGTTTTCTTGTAATTTGATAACTATACAGTGTGCATTCAACCTTCTAGATGAAAATATATTACTAATATTGAAAAAAAATACAAACAAAGATACTGTAAAACATAGTAATGTTCGCCGTGCATTAATTTTTTGCGGATTTCGCGCTGAAGTCGGCGTCCGTGAATATTAAAACCGCTAATATAAATGCACGATATGCAATGCTTGTGAACACTTGCTCGGCCGCGAAATTAAAAAGCCACGAATGTGTTTTTTGTATGGCTCCGCACGAAATATTAATCGCGCGAAAATAACAACGTTTACAGAAGCTAGCTTACATACATGTAAGATTCAAACTGATATACAATGTACTTATATACAATTTTAAAATTATATTTGTTGGTAAATATTAAAGATATTTTAGTTTTTAAAGCTTGATAAAGTTTAGGTGATGCATACCCTGCGCCCAGTTCAGTATATATACCAGAACACTAAACCTTTAAATACAAATTAATACTTACAAACTTTGGTCTTTAAATAAAATATAAATTATTCATTTTAGATGACAATGCCTATACTTAATAGTGCCACCAAACGCAGTATATCCATATAAACATATACTAATACAATTGAGTGGTTTAACATTCAATTTGGTTAGGTGTGGTTGTGTTGTATAATTCATATTCATGTTTATATAAATAATATTTATGAGTGTATTAAAAATGACTATTAAATGAGTTATTTCATATTTGTTAACCATATATTGCAAGGGTATTTCAATTTTTAAGTATCAATAATTATATAAACATGAATGCAAACTATGCAACACAATCACATTTGTCTTCAATATATTAATCAATACTATACATTTTTGTTATATTTACAATTTATGTGAACCTTTATGGAGCACCTATTTAAAGGGACATTCCCTCTTTACCAAAAATTAAAAATGCTTCAAATTGGTACAGATCTGTATAATACTTGTATTATGCTGCGTATGAAATTTCATAGCCGTAGGTGCCATTATTCATAGCGATCACTGCTGTTGTGCAGATCTCTCTCGTTGGTGGCACTATCTATTATGGGTGGTGGGCATCACATTCATACCACATATAATATCCAGCGAACGTAGAGGGAGCTATACAGATTATTGTGAGGTTCGGTTATTAAACCGTCGTCCAACATTTATTAATCTATATAGGTAATAACAAAAATCATAAAATTCATAACTCCACCAAAATACATTGTCAAGTCTAATCTTTTCAGAATACATTGAACAAATCATGATCTATAATATTTGAGGTTAATATGGCAACTTATATTTTAAAATTATTTTTGGCTTGCAAAAGAGGGAATGCCCTTTAACCCCTTGACTACGGGAACCGAGTGGGTTGTGTACAAAGTCTATGGAGATTTCAGACACTCGAAGGGAACGGGTTAAAGGTAAGCCAAGCGCTGGCATTTTTGCTTACTGCTACTGATAAGTGCATAATTCCCATTGCTTCTAGTTGTATATTTCCTCTTGTGTATCACTAATAATGGAAATAATCCATGTTTTTGAAACCACTATACCTGTTTTGACTAAACACTGGAGGCTGCCATGTTTTCTAACTATCAAATGAAACGTCTGACCTTCCACTAACAAAAGTGGGTTATGTACCTACTGACATAGTGACAGATTCAACAACAGCGGTTGTATAACCCGCTGTTGTTAGTGCACGCTCAAATGCGTTCAGATGACATTTCATACGGTACAGTTAAAAAACAAGGCAGCCTATAGTGGTCAGTCAGAACAGTTCATAGTGGTTTAAAAAAACATTGCTTATTTCCATTTTTAGTGATCTTACACATGAGGAAATATAGGACTAGAAGTGACAGGGATGGTAAACTTATCAGAACAGTAAGCAAAAGTTCCAGCGTTTCATTCCCCTTCACACCCGTTCAGGACTGGTCCCGAAAATACTCTGCGGGTTGGGGTCTTTTGAGAATGCTAGCAAAATCTATCAGCTATACACTTGATATTGTATAAAACTATATTCATACATTTGTACGAAGTAAGCATTTAAAGATATACTTTACCTAAGTAATAGTTGGGAATAAAAACTTGTTTTTCAATCAATGTGAAAGTACAATCAATGACTTCTTAATGAGAATGATTTCATTCTTTTTTTACATATTATTAAGCTGTGATGAATACACATTTTTAACGAGCATTCTTTACATTAATCTGTGATTTAGCCAGGGAAAGAAAAAACAACTATTGTATTCACTATGGCAGGTGAAAGAGGCAGTTTACCAGCTACAATTTTGTTGGAAACTCAAGTTTGAAACCCAACATTTTGTCGCTAGATTCCTTCTGGAACAAACAGCTACCAAGCCTAAATTGATGATCTTGTTATCATTTTCTCTGTTAAAGACTTCAAATCTAGTGAAACTAGTAATGTTATCAGTGAACTCCTAATAACTAAAACTAAATTGGTACACTATGGCTCAAATCCAGATATTTGGGGTCATTTTAGCATACTATTCAAATGATCTAAGCTGTAGATGACACAATCATGAAAAGCACTGCAGATGCTTCTAATTGATAAATAGCATGTCCTTGGGGATAAAATGAAAATTGTCAGTTATGGTTTGACCATCCTTGGTTTTTGATAGTGCAGAGTCAACATTTTTTCTAAACTGCATTTAGAAATATTATGAAACAAATTTTAAACTAAAAAAAACAACAATGAAACAAACCTACAGTTTACTATGTTTATATGTATAATGTATAAATGTTTAAAAACGTTTAGAAACAATGTTTTAACATTTAATAAAATAAAAGGAATAACTATTTTTTTAAACTCAGGACAAGTTCACTCTTCTGCATTTTTTGTCTTCATTGGTAAATGGTAATAGTATCACCTCAGTAGAGTATGTATTGGAGGCACATGCCCCCAGACAAAATATAAACAAAACATAAAGGGAATTTTTTTTTATAAATAAGAAATAAATAAGAAATAATTTGCATTCCCCCTCACTTTCAGCCCGACCATGCTATGCCACTGCATCACCATATATCTTGTGAAAAGAAAAAATACCTAAACAGTATATGCACAGTCAAATGGGTAGATATGATTAACTGGTAGACATAATTGTGGTCTTGTACAAAAGCAAGAAATAAATTTTAGAAATATTATAAAATACCAAGTTAATTACGCCTTTTTTCTTACATTTATAAATTAGAGTCTGAAAGTTTGTGTCCCTTTTCATTATCTCTCCGCGTCATATGTCATCCTTTGTTTATCATTTTATCACGTAATTATGATGTTTATCATTTTATCACGTAATTATGATGTTTATCATTTTCCCATTAATTTATCACTTTTTTCTTATTGACTTAATTAATTTCATTAAGGGGAGAGGTCCAGAACTTACACCCTCATCCTTGGTCTTTACCACCAAGGTTCCCTAAGAAATAATTGTCCTTCTGTGGTGCAAAAAACATGCGGGACTTGTTGCCTGTTGCCGGTCCTTGCGAATCAAACTTGTATCATGTTGCGAAAATGTTGATCATTGTGGTAAATGTGTAGCTGCGATGCTCTAGAGCTACGTTTTGGCCGCTTCTGCTGGCCTTTATCAAGCTGAATGAAGGAATAAGATGCTGCGGACGCAAGTTATATCGCTGTGTCGCCACAGTTGAGCTGGTTTGAGTTGGTTCAGGTACAGTATTGTTTGGATGGGTTGTGCGTGACCGCTGTCACGTGTGGACTTGTCATCGGGTCGCGTCACTGGGGTCCGATGACGGGTGGTTCCTATCTTGTATCTTGTATCATGTTGTCCACAAAGTCCCAGTAGATTTCTTGATGTAGCTGCGACGCTGACTTGGACTTGACTCTCAGGAAGATGAGGAAGATGCAGCTCCATCACTGGAAACTGAGTCAGGAAGCTTTGGTTCTCTCAACAACTAATGAAATAAAGTAGAATAGAAAGAAGAAAAAAAAAATGCAAATTAGAAATGATATAAATAGCAATTACTTGAACATTTTAATTAAGACTAGTGTGGGATACTAATCGAGCCTCGATCCACCTGAATTGTCTAGTGGCCTGTTCAGGCAAGTATTACTATGGATGTTCAATATTTCCTTGCTAAAAGAAGTTGCTGAAAAAAACAATGTAAATAAAATTATTTCCCACGTGAAAAGAAATATCATTTGCCTAACAGGGCTACCAAATCAAAGAATTTGTAAAGTTTTACTTGCCCGATAATATTGTTCTTAACCCGGACATTCTGGCAAGTGCTTGTGTCAAGCCCTTATTAATGTGTATGTTATTAGCACTGAATGTAATGTCCATGATGCTGGGTATGTAATGACGGTGACGCAATATTTTGTTGTATAGATCACAAATGACTGGCCGATTTGGCAAAATTGGAGTAGAAATCCAATTTATGCCTTGTCTTGTCTCATAATTAAATATGTTTGCATTTTTATTGTTTATGGATGCAAAATATCATGTCCAAACAAATTATATAACAATGTAATGTCTGGGGTTGGCCAACATTTTGCAGAATAAATCAGTTACAAATTGGATAAATATTCTGAAATATATTGTGTTTACTTATAGCCAGGCCATTGCCTTGTAATAATCAAAGTAAACTTACACAATATCCAGGGCATAAATTAGCAGCGGTATTAGAAAGTCATGACAATAATCTGATTTGTAATGTAAGTGATGCTGGAATTGCTCATACAGTATAAGAACTCACCTTTGGCTGAATGAAGGTAATACCTGCATGTTCTCCCAAGATCAGTTGATTCAACAGACGCTGCTATGTATAGCTTCGAGTTCGTTTTCATTATGAGATGAAAGGAACTGTCTTGGTTGCTTTCATCTATAGCAGGGGCGGAGAATGGCAGATTTATGTCGGTATCTGTAGCACAAGGCTGTGTAGAGTTCCCCTCTTGATTGCCTTGGGATATCATGGAATAGTCATCAGAATGTGATGGTGATGTCACAGGAGGCCTGATGAATACCATGTACGTAATGAAAATAATTCCAACGTCAGCACAACTTGTCCTACTGTTTCAACTACAAGTGTGGCAATTTGCAGATTGATCTCATAATCCTGTCTCTTCTCATCTCAATCCTTTGGAGATGCTCTCTGAACTCCTCATTTGGTGTTGCTTCAGAAGGGGCAACTGGACAGTCCATGATTGGAACCGTTACCTCATTCTGGTCTTTGATTTGAATGATCATCTCCTGTTTGTCTTCCAGCCAAGCGCTCCAGAGCTGAAATCTCACAGCCAGGAAGTGGGTGTGATTACTGGCGCGTGAACTTTCGTACGAAATGTCCCCTGGTCCTGCATATTTCTGGCCAATGGATTCCATGCGAAGTTCAGTCATTTGTCCGCAGTAAATGAGCGTACGGTTCACACCATCCAGCGGCTTCAGCCATACCTTTAGGTCTTTTAGTCCATTCGCGAATAGTTCATTCTTTAGCTGGTCTTCCATTTTCAAAGTTAGTGAAAATGAAGTATTTTGTCCTCTGCATATGTCCTGTTGTTGAATGTTGTGTATACACAGTGGTCTGTCGCTGTCACACAATTCTATTTCTTTAGCAAACGGGCAGTCCTCAATGAGGACCCAAATGGTAGTTGGTAACTCGTAGGTGACATTTGCGTGCTGGATTCGGAAGATTAGTCCTCTGTCGTCTAACAGCCTAGCACTGTTGAGCTGATATATGAAATGCAGTTTGGAGGGCTGATTCTCCACTTTTGAGACATTAGCGAAGATTTTCCAGGGGTTGATTCGTCCCTTGTTTGTTTTATCAGGAGAAGAAGGCACCTCTGTATTTGTTCCCTGGAAAACTAGTGTCGTATATTTACTAGAAATGGTCCATACAGTGATGTTATTGAATTCATTTATGACAAGGTCTTCCAGCATCTGATCCGGCATTTCTAGAGAGATGGCCACTGAACCACTTTGTCCGCTACATAATTTTGGTTGCGTAATTTTTTGTGCAATGCACGGTGGCGGATTTGCACTATCACATGATTCTAATATCGTAGAACCATAGTTTGGTGATTCACATGCAGAGAGGGACAGGCATATTAGCACGAAGATAAGCTGGAGTGAACTGCTGAGGAGGTACATGACTATATCCAGTCGGAAATTCCAAACTCAAAAACAATCTGTCTCAACGAAATAGTGACTGTCAAGTGTGCATTGGAGGGACGTTGCAAGTCGATGTACAAAGTCTTGTGCAGTAATGCGGAGGTGAATTCCGGTCACTAGAATTTTCTGTTGCCTTTCATTTGCTTGCTGCCAAGTTGTGCCGCCTCTTTTGAATGGGTTCTATTATCTGAATAAACCACTTTAAATAGTTTAAAAGTTTATTTATGGTTATTTTGAAGTCAGTTGAAACCATAAATAGAGCTGTACTGTTCTCTTCTGAAAGAGCTTCTTCGTGTACTTTGCGTTTCGATCCATTGATCTTTTGAATGGCCAATTAGTAGCGATTAATAGAGTGTATTAAATGGCTTACAAAATCTAATACAAAAATAAATCTTTAGCTCCAAAATATATTGGACTTTGGATATTACATTTCTAAAGGAAGACTTTGCCCTTTGCATATTTTTTGTTTTCAATTTTTAATTCCTCATAATGATTATTTGTTAAAGAGGATACTATGTAGTCTTGTAGCTCAGACCGCAAACATTGCTTTTTGTATCAAATCACAACTCAAGAATAATATTCTTATAAATAAAAGATACAATTTGTAGTAGTCCATTCCACCCAAAAGTTCAGAGCTAAATATGTTTCAAGAAAAAAATTATATAATTGGAAAATGCATCACTATACTGCAACATGCGTTTATGTGTTTAAGCTAGACGAACACATCGTCCGTGATTCTATTGTTTTCAAATGTATGCATGAATAGCATTGTTCGCACTCCTAGACGTTTGGCGGGAATGGAAACATGTGGCCATAATGGTTCCGTAAGTGGTGGTAATTATTTTATTGTTTATGAATTACACAACCCTTTGCAAAGTGCTAGGTATCTATTTGATATCACACAACGGTACCAAAAGATATAATATCCGGTATATTTCACAACTGATATTATAATAATAATAACTGTTATTTATATCGCGCTATTCCTGTGGGGATCATAGCGCTTACACGAATATTATTACCCCGGTCAACGGATACACACTGCAAACATTCCTGCACATTAAGTGCACATTTTCCACTCCCTAGGGAGTATTCCACCCAGTCGCTTGTTAGGCTCACACAGTGCTAAGGAAACATGTTCCCATCCTTCCGGGTCCCCATTTATACACTTTAGTAGAGAGCAGCAATTGTGGATAAATTATCTTGCTGAAGGACAAATCCTGCCACACCTCACCACATCCACATAAACGGTCTTAATTTCAAATACAAAAACATAGTGACTTTTCAATGCAAAAGACAATTAAATACTGGACATAACATCAATTAATATAGTGTAATTTCAATTCATTTGTTAATCAAAGGTGATAGTACTGCAGTAGGCTACAGTTCTGGTCAAACTGAATTTAAGTAACTAAAACTTGAAGAATTGTCGTTAAAAAAAGGCAATTGGTAACACAGAGGGTGCCCTCCAGACACCTGAAAACACTTTTGTGAATGTGATTTTTGGTTTAAAAAAAAGAAAGATTATTCAATAAGGAGATCATAAAAAACAAGTTAAATCCACTTTGGCATATTTACACAAATGTGTAGAATTCTTAAATATTTTTTTGTAAGTATCAAATAAATGTAAAGCCCCAGCAATGTTAGGCCCCTGCACTCAGATACATGTATATATGCATAGACAATTCAGCTGTTTCTGAACAGATTTTGATCAAACTATTAAAGGTTATTCTGTCTTCAAAATTGTGTGCTTTTACAAATGTCAATATAATTTTTCATTACCTCATAGAAACATAATTTTTTTTGCGCCCTCTAAACCCTTATTGTACTACCACTTTCAGTTGTATCAATGTGTACTCTCCTGGGGAGTCAAGACGACCTGTATGGGTTTAGCTTGTATGGGTTTGACCTGTAACTTATGACCAGGAATAATACAAAATTGAATGAGTATAGATCGAGCCTTGTCTGCAAGTGTTTACATCCAGTACAGATATTCAATATCATTTTCCATATTATTATCAATATCATTATTGTTGTTGCCTGTCTTCATCATCATTTTTATTATTATTATTTGTATTATTGTTATTGCTATTATTATCATCATTATTATTGTTATTATTATCATCATCATTATTATTGTTATTATTACTATTATTATTATTATTGTTTTGTTCATATACATAGAATCCAGTACCTGCCCACATCTTCAATGTCCAAAGAAGTGCCCCTATGGATCCATGTTTGATGAAAATGGCTGCCCCATGTGTGAATGTACAAAGCAAGGTATGTCTGTTGTAGTGAACATAATGTAAACATATTATTGAGTGTTTATAAAGTTAGTTTATAATAGCACTGTATTACAACCATTTGTTTTACTCTGCCATTGATATGCAATATATACATGTATACTGAAGTTAACAGCTTAATCTATTCATTGTTTTCACATACCAGACACACACGAGTGAGGTAAAACAACAATTAAGCTAAACCTATTAAGAATCAAATTTTATTTCCATATTGTACTTTATTTGTCACAAAATATTGATGGGTTAGGTCTGTTGTTGCTTTGCTTGTACTGTAAATCATTCTTAATTCTAAGATACTGTGGAATTTTATTTTCAGATTGACCCTGTCATATAGTTAGATACTGCTTTAGACTGCATTTTATTAACCCATTCCTGCCAAGAGCTCTAAAATCCCTCTGGTTCCCATAAGCAATGGGTTGTTAGAATGGTTTATTTCTGACAAAGTTTTGACAAAATATTTTGAAATTCACTTTTCCTTCAGATACAGGTGATGATCTATTTTGATATGGAAAAATATATGTAATGAAAAAAGCATAAGAGATAGATGATGATATGATAATAATAATAGACAGTTCTTATATAGCGCATATCACACCTAGATTAGGGTCTCTATGCGCATAATCTTTACACATACTTTTCGAGGTCCCTGTAACATTTAGAGTTATCATTACTTGTGGCTTCAATTGATTGATTATTTGATTGATGTAACATACTGAATGCCTCACACTAGTCGTGATGGTTAACAATGTCTTTATTGTCTATGACGTCACTCACAAGTAGGGGCGATATGTCACATCTCCCTCTTTCTATAAAAAGAACAAATCTCTTTTCTTCAACTAAACTTAAATTTAAATGTCCAATCCTTTTCTTGACTAAAATTGTCAGTCCTTTTCATAATACTGTATGTGTCCGAAATTCGTTTTCCAACATAATGCGTAATGTCCAATAATGCTATAATGTTTCCAAAGTGTTTCCAAATAATGGGTAATGTCCAATAATGCTATGTTTCCAAAGTGTTTCCAAAAAACTTCCAAAATACATCCATTCTCCCAAGCAAAATTATTAACTATTTTGCAAATCCAGTGCATAAACCTATCAAAACTAACGCCTATCGCGTGAGCTTGCGGTAATTTTGTGTCAAACCAAAAATCTAACTTCTTAATGAGGAACCATGATCCTTTACTGTGTATGCTTCTTCACAAAACAAAACTAAAATAACACTCAACTTTAAAATTTTGAGCAAGTTCCCTCTTTATCATTTCTCTGATTAAAAAAAGGCAACTTCATATAACCAAAATGGAACCTATTTGGGTTCTCTTTTTTTTTTTTTTTCTTTTAAAATTTTTTAAAAATATTTTTATAAAGGATCATTTCTCCTGCTCTACTTTTAGAGTTCATTTCAAAGTAAACTAAAGCAACCTGCAAGCTCTAATCCCCTTTACAAATCCATACGCGCTGGTTTCTTGCTGACACGACCGCTCCTAGTAACGTATTCTGGTGGTCGCGGACTTTGTGGTGTTGACTGTTGTTGCACAGGTTGCGGTGGTCGTCCTTCTGGCTGGGACTGCGATTGGGGTCTGCTTGGGGTTGATGGTGGCCTTCCTGATGGAGACCTCAGTGTCTGGTGAGCTGGTCTCGGGCTCTGTGGTGGTCTGCTTACTGCCTCTGGTGCTGTGGACCAAGGACGTACGGTTCCCCGGTCTGCTGCTTCAGCATTTGGCCTGCGGTTCGCTTGGTGAGTGGAAAGCCGCAGGTGTCTGCGATTCCGTCTGTACTTCCTTCCATTGTGGTCGACAATGTAGGACCGTGGTGTGCGATGATGTTCCAGCACCGTCACAGGTAGCCACTGCTTCGACCCAGGTAATGGCGACATCCTTACTGGATCACCTGGCTTCAGCATGGGCAGATTCTGTCCTGCCTTCTTGTTGTAGTAGAGGGTTTGACGGGCCTTCTCATTGTCAAATCTCTGCTTCACATCAGCCCGATTGTATGGTTTTGGTTCCAACAATTTTCTGGATGTTGGTAGCTTGTTTCTCGGTCTACGCCCCATCAACAGCTGAGCCGGTGACAAATTGCAACTGGCTAGTGGGGTCGTTCTGTAGTCTAGTAGAGCGAGCTGGCGATCTGTGCACTTTTTCCACAGCCTTTTCACAGTCTGGACCGCCCTTTCCGCTTCTCCGTTCGACTGTGGATTGCGTGGAGAAGAAGTCACGTGTTCAATCTGGTAGTCAGCACAGAATGTAGCAAACTCTGCCGATGTATACTGTGTACCATTGTCTGTGCGTAACTTCTCTGGAATACCATGTCGACAAAACTGTGCTTTCAGGGCATTGACTACAGTTTGACTTGTGATGGATGGTAACTCATCTACCTCTATGAACTTGGAATGGTAGTCAACGGTTAGTAGGAACCTTGATCCTCCGTACTCGAACAGATCTGATGCAACTTCTACCCATGGTAGATCTGGGTGATTTGTTGGGTTCATCTCTTCAGCGTGTTGGGCATTCTGGTATGCATTGCATTCTTGGCAGTTCTCGACCAGTTGTTCGATTTGGTGATTGATCAATGGCCAATACAGCGCTTCTTTGGCCCTCTGCTTGCATTTGACTGTGCCCAGGTGTGATTCATGAACTTTAGCCAACAGTTCCTCCCTCATTGTCGGTGGAACAACAATGCGCATTCCTTTGTAGACGATTCCATCTAGCACCGAAAGCTCATCTCTCACGTTCCAATAGTCTCTGATGGAGTGCGGAACTTCGTGCTTTGTGTCTGGCCAGCCTTTCATGATCATGGCATGCAGTTCATTCATTTCCATTGCTGTGCAGGTCTGGAACTGAGCATACCTTTCTGCAGTCACCGGGATATGCTCCATCATGTTGATCATTAGTGGCTCCATATCTGGCTCACTTTCTGGAAGGTTAGACCTGCTTAGAGCATCTGCCAGTGGAACTTCCTTTCCTGGTTTGTATGTTACGTCTAGATCATACGGTTGCAGTCTCAGTAACATACTTTGCAGTCTCATGGGAGCTGAGAGCAAAGGTTTCTTGAAGATTGACTGGAGGGGCTTGTGATCAGACTCCACTCTGACTGGCTTGCCAAAAATGTAGTGGTGGAACTTCCGACAGCAGTGTACAATGGCGAGCATTTCCTTCTCGATCTGGGCATACCGTGTTTCTGTTTCTGTCATTGCCCTTGATGTGTACGCCACTGGATGACCCTCCTGCATCAATGCACCACCCAGTGCATAACTGCTTGCATCACACTGGATCAGGACGTCTTTCTTCACATCGTAGAAGGCGAGCACAGGGGCTTCTGTGCATAACTGCTTGAGGTCCTCAAATGCCTTTTCTTGCGGAGCATCCCACTGGAAGATTGCATCATTCAAGGTCAGATCTCTCAGTGGTTTGTCGATCCTGCTGAGCTCAGGGATGAACTTGGAGAGGTACTGCACAAATCCCAGGAATTGCTGCACTTCTCGCTTGTTGGTTGGTGCTGCCATTCGCTTCACAGCCTCTAGCTTTGCTGGGTCTGGTTTGAGTCCATTGGCCGTGACCATGTGTCCAACATACTGCACTTCTGACTTTCTGATATGACACTTTTGCATGTTAAGTTTGAGATTGTACTCTCTAGCCTTGTGCACCACCTTCTCCAAGACAGCATCATGTTCCTCCCTGGTCTTTCCTGCAATCAAAATATCATCCATGATTGCTCTAGCCCCATCGATGCCTGCCAGCATTCCATCCATGATCCTCTGAAAGATCTCAGGGGCACTCTTTATCCCGAAGGGTAGGCGGAGCCATCGGTAACGTCCTTTGGGCGTATTGAATGTCGTCATCAGGCTTGACTCGTAATCTAGTTTGATTTGTAAGAAGCCTGATTTTGCATCCAGGACGGAAAACACCTTAGCACCTGGCATGGAGGCTACCACTTCTTCAACCGTAGGTATCGGGTAATGTTCTCTCCTTATGGCTTTGTTAAGGTCTTTCGGATCGAGACAAATGCGGACCTTTCCATCCTTGACAACGGTCACCATAGAGTTCACCCAGTCGGTTGGTTCTTCCACTTTCTTTATGTGGCCATTTTCCTCCATTTCCTGCAGCTTCTCTGCAATTTTCTTGGTCAATGCATGGGGCTGACGCCTTGGCGGGTGGACCACTGGCTGATGCGTTGGATCTACTTTCAGACTGTATGTCCCTGGCAGTGTTCCCGTGTTCAGCACCAGTTCCGGATAACCATCAATGCTGTGGATCCTTTGGATTAGATTCAAGCGCTCACTATCACGACCGGACATCAGGACTGGCTTGTTGTCAGCTTGGACCACATAGTACTCAACATCTATTGTGTGCTGTTTGTACTTGGTTTTCATCGTAGCACAGCCATGTAGCTCCAAGGTATGATTTGAGTACGACACAAATCGTCTCTTGGCCTTGTGCAGATCTGGTTTGTGCTTCATCTTTTTGAAGACGTGTGCGGGCATGATCGAGTAAGAGCTACCAGTATCAATTTGTGCTCTCGTATCCTGTTTCCCAATATCTAAGTTCACGAACCAGTCATCTGTGGTGTGTTTGCTGCCTTCATCTACCGCAAACAGGGGGGGCATACACCAAGTCATCATCCCTCTCGTGTGGGCGTTCATGTGAACTTTCATCTTGTGATGAATAGTCATCGTCAGTGTCATCAATCATGTGTGCCGATTGATTCTTTAACCGACAAACTGCAGCGAAGTGGTTTGGTTTTTTGCAATATGCACAGGTCTGACCTTTAGCTGGACACTTTCCACCTTCATGATCTGCATAGCCACATCTTTGACATCTGCTTTCCTTTCTCTTTTGTTTGTTTTTGTTCATGTTTCTGTCATATCCCTTTTCCTTTCTTGTAACTATGTTTTTCTGACGTGGGGGCGGGGGCCTTCTGGAGTAGAGAGAGTGGACTTTGTCCTCCTCGTTGCTAATGGCCTTCATGCTATCTTGTGCACTCTCATGATTCTGTCCAATAGCAATAGCCATATCCAGCGTGAGGTCATCACCTTTCTCTAGACACTTCTCTCTCACTGCTTGGTGAAGGGAACGAAGAACTATGGCATCACGTATCATTCTCTCCTCTTCCTGGTAGTGGCAATCTTTCACCAGCAGTTTCAAGTCTGTCGCAAAGTTATCAAACTTTTCCCCTTCAACCTGTCTACGCCTGTGAAAAGTTACGGTTGCCCTGATCTCATTCTTTTTGGGCTGCACATAGGTCTCATACTTATTATACACTCCAGCTAGTGTCTCATTTTCTGGTACCCTTGTGCCATCTGCATCTGAGAGTGTAACGGTTGCCCACTGGAAAGTTAAGTAAATTTCTCTCCCCTTGTCACCAATGTATGTCATAAGGTAGTTCACTTTTTCTTTCTCTGTTTTGCTTGCTAGGGGACCATCAAACGTGAATTGGCAGTGCTGCCTGAAACGTTTCCACTCACTATTCAGGTCTCTGGCCTGCCAGTTCATCGAGGGCTTATCACTTGACGCCATCGTGTTCACTCGGGCACAGCGCACAGGATAATCGTATAAAACACAATTCTCAATACATGGGACTGTAGTACAATATCCGTAGCATACTCACTGCACAACACCGGCGGCGACGTCAGATTTTGACGGCGGTTTTTGTCCTCCAAATAGCTCAAAACTATCACTTTCAGCAAGAAATCCGTAGTTTAGGTCTCTGCCATGACATATTTTACATTTGTGATGGAGGATGGCAATGGATATCGGAATAATCCACTAACTTCTGACACCATGTAACATACTGAATGCCTCACACTAGTCGTGATGGTTAACAATGTCTTTATTGTCTATGACGTCACTCACAAGTAGGGGCGATATGTCACAATTGATAAATTCATTGTACAATTAATCACAAGATCAAATTATTTATTATATGATCAGTTGATATTTGAATGCAAATCTGTATGTTTCCAGGCAAGGTACTCATAAGATTATATTGCACCTGACATACATTATGCTTGGTATTATTACAAAAAAAGATAACTAATATTTGATGTTTTTTTCCTTTTATAGTCTACTGCCAACCTGTGACACCTTTCAACTGTCTGTTGACCTGTAACCATGGTTACAGTACTGATGTTCACGGTTGTGAAACATGCCAATGCAAACAATTTGGTGAGCTATTGCATTTTAAAAAGATAAGTTATTTTAAAAGTGCATTCATTTTTCAAGCATAAAGTGAGGGACAGCTTACTACATTGATGTGAATAGAAAATGTGATATTGTGTGTTTTATTTTAACATAAATTGTTTGACTATATGTAAATAAATTCATTTTGATTTCCAATATAATCAATACAAAGTTATATACAGTAAGCATTCACAATAGTATACAAGAAAATGAAAATATGGAACTGCAAAAAAAGGGCAAAATGGCTTTTAAATGTAATTGTTAATATAAATATATATTGATAATATGAACCTCAACAACAGTATTGTGTTACACTTTTGAATATGAAGTGATACCATCTTGGCCAATGCTATACTGCTATAAAGTTCTTCTAGATCAGTATTCATTTAGTTTTATTGATTTTGAAACTCACTTTCACTCGTTTTACCTTATATTTTACAACAGGTTCACATTGCAACAATTCATGCGGGGAGCGAATGCTTGACTGTGCGTTTGGTTTGTCAACGGATAGTGATGGCTGTGAGATTTGTGGCATGTGCAAGATGACAGGTATATATGTTTTCTCAATTTGATGTAAAAGTCAGAGAATACGAATGATGATATTTTTTGGAACATATTACCTTTATTGATTTGAGTTATTATTTTTGAAATAATGAGTGCAACATTTGTTGATTAAAGATTGTAAAAGCAGAAAAAACACAGGATAATCATGATATCCCCCTAGTATCATACACTGAATTGTGGATTAAAGGTAAACTTAATATATTTCTTCAAATGTGTGTAGTTTGTACAATACATGTATGGTGTATCACCATTTTAATTTATGTATCTGTAGAGAGAAATGAACAAAAAACATCAAATTTGAAATTCAGTTAAATTAAATACATCAAATCCAGTTGTATGTATGCATTAGTCATTGCTATGGCTTCCTTTCAGATGGCAAAGAACAGCCTTTAAGAATAGACTTTCCATATACTAGTATTTGAATAGTTTAATAAAGAACAGGTCTTTTGGATTGTATCTTTTTTTAACTCTTCTGTCTTTGTCCTTTCAGTCTTTGGTGGTTGGTTGCTTGGATTTCATACCAAGCCATTCAGCTGTCCTGTACTCCCCTGGGAGAATTGCACCCTGTCTTGTCACCATGGCTACAGAACTGATCGGAATGGCTGCGAGATATGTCAGTGTGTTAATCAATCAGGCAAGTATTCAACTTATAATAATATAAATAAAAGTAGTACGTGAAAGCCTTAATGAGAAGGATCTTGTCAATGCCCATACGCCGCTTGAAAGGAATGCTCCCAAAGGGAGTGGAGATGGTGTACACAATGTGTGCTGCTTTGCATTGTATCCTATGACTGGGGTAATGATAGTGTAAAGCTCTTTGAGATGATATTGTATCATACATGTTTTAGGCACTATATAAATAATAATAATAATAGTCGTTTCTTATATAGCGCAATCTTACAATTAAGTCTCAGTGCGCATAAATGAAAGAGAGAGAGAAATAGAAGCGTATTTGAGCAAGATAAAATAATAGAAACTTACAATTCATTAACAAACAAAAAAGCCTTTAAATTGGCTCGAAATTGATGCTCTGTATCAGATTGTCTAATATGGTAAGGAAGTTTGTTCCAGAGCATAGGTGCAGCAAACTGGAAAGATCGCTGACCGTATGTCTTAGTTTTAACAGAATACTGAACTAAAAGATTCTTTGAACTTGAACGAAGGACCCTAGATGATTTATACAAACTAATAAGTTCTTGAATATAATCAGGTGAATTTCCATGTATGCATTTGAACGTAATGACTAAAATCTCAAACCTATTGTTATTCTTGCATCCTATTTTATCTGTACCCAGAAAGCTGTCCGTCACTGGATTGGTGCCGTCTGCAGGACAAGTGTCCGTACGGTCTTGCAACAGACCAACATGGCTGTGTCACGTGTGCCTGCAAACATCCTGGTAAGAGATTGTACAAACTGTGACATGACACAACACTTGGTCATAGCAATGAATTCTGAGAGGGTTTATCACAAACGTTATTATGTTTTTGTTTAAATGAGGTATTAAGGAAGATGTTGATTAGGGTAAGAGTTTTAGGGTTTTGTTTTTAGGTTAAATATCTTGGTTCATTATAAGAATATGAGTAGCACAGTCTGTAGTTCCCCCAGTGAATGTCAAGGAACGAAAACATTAATAACATTAATGTAAAAGATTGTAAAAACTGTGACATGACACAACACTTGGTCAAGCAATGAAATCTGAGAGCGTTTATCACAAACGTTATTATGTTTTTGTTTAAATGAGGTAAGGAAGATGTTGTTGATTAGGGTACGAGTTTTAGGGTTTTGGTTTTTAGGTTAAATATCTTGGTTCATTATACGAATATGAGTAGCACAGTCTGTTGTTCCCCCAGTAAATGTCAAGAAACCAAAACATAAATAACATTAATGTAAAGCATATTTGACACAGACAAAACATGTTTTGTATTATTGCTGATAAAATGTTTGAACAGTAGTTGGTATAAGAGAATGCCTATCTACCCCCCCCCCCCCAAACAAAAATAATAATAAAAAATAAATACAAAATAATAAACACTTATATATTGATATGTATTTTACATCCAGGCTCTACTTTTTAACAATTTGTATTATTGTTTGGTTACATGGAAAGATAGTGTTTTTTCTTCTTTCTATCTGCAAATTATTGTGCACACAAATATTACATGGAAATAATTGATACTTATCTCTATAGTAATGTATGTACGCACATGTTTATTACTTTTCTTATTTGTAGGGATCTGTGAACCACTGCCCTCGTACTGTGATTTATCGTGTGACCTTGGATTGGCTACAGATGAATTTGGATGTCAAGTGTGCAAATGTAAAGCATCAGGTGAGAATTGTACTGGCAAAATATGTGTACCAATATAAACAAATACTTTTATATATGTTCTATCCTCCGTTCTGTTTGTTGCGTGTCCATTTGGAAACTGTTAAAATGAAAATTGTGAAAATAATCATTGTCAAAAATGTGTAAATTAATACAACATTTCAAAGTGAAGTATTAACAAAAAAAAGGGAAAGCAGTGTAAATAAGGATACATGATATCTTTGACATAAATCAACTTAATTTATTTGCTTATTCCTTTACTAGATTGTCCAGCTTTGGATGCCTGCCCACTGACCTGTCCATTTGGTCTGGCCACCTCCGAAAGTAGATGCGACACTTGCAGGTGCATGTTGCCAAGTAAGCAATGGATATACATAGCTAAATGTGTGTTACTTTGTTACCCCCCATTCCCCAACCCCATAATCATATAATTGATGCATCTTTTCCAGTTGTTGATGTCTGACGTACTGAATACCCTGTTTCTCAAACAAGTAGATTGAGCTACTATGCCAAGTTTCAATTGATGATTTCTTTTACTTCAAATTTATCTTTATTCAATTACCATCTCAAGATGCAATTGATAATTTCTATCCTTGAAATTGATCTTCATTAAATTTCTATACCAATATTCGATTAATGATTCTTATTCTTTAAATTTACAGGTTCCTACACTTTGGAAGTTCTGGCGGATATGACATCTGTGCGGCCTGAGAATAAAACTGCACCCCAAGTCTCAGATGTTTCGCCCCTTAATCATTGCCCTGAGCTGTTGTGCCTTCAGAAGTGCCCATATGGTTTCCAAGATGACCCGGTGACAGCCTGTGGAACGTGCCAATGCAAGATCAGTGAGTTTTTGTCTCCAGTCTTTATTTATATTTTTTTATATTTTTATGTCTGTGTTTGTTTTAAAGTTGTAACCAAGTTTCAAACATCTTCAACTTACTAGGTCTAAAAGTTTCAGTTATACACCTGTCAATCTGCCTACCTGTCAATAGATACCACTTTAATCTACATTCTACATTGCTTTAATGGGCTTAAATGTTCCCTACTGACCCACCCGGTTCCCATAGCCAATGGGTTAACCTGATCCATTCAAGAGTTTGCAATCTCCATAGAGTTAACACAGGACCCACCTGATTCCCACATGCAATGGGTTAATAGACAGTTCTTACTCTAATGTACTGTATCATTCCTCTAAAAACAGGGAAAAGATGCCCTTCACTGGAAGAGCATCCGGTTGTCATGGGAACGAGATGCGAGTCTGATGATGACTGCCAAGATTCGGATTTGTGCTGCTTTACAGGCTCTCTCTTCATGTGCACCAAACCTGTCGAAGATAGTGAGTATCTATACAAAACATTTCTTCTATAAACCCATTCAAACCAATTTGAGATTCTGAAATTCCTATTGGCTTTGTGCATAACCCACCAGAATCCAGTAGGCAAGGGGTTAACCCATTCGGTACTGAATGATTTGCTATAACGTGCATTCTCCATAGGCCCCAGCCAGAGTAATTTGGGGACCAGTCCTGAATGGGTAAAGGTGAAATAACTATTTCATGTACATGAACAATCTAGGACTTCAGATTAAAGGTGCACCTGTAAAGTGTCAGATATTGCCCAAAATGATATTTGAGACTTCAATCCTGTACCAAAATCATTGTAAGATATATCCGAATGATGTGTGAAAGTTTCATTGAAAAAGAACACTGCTTTCCTGGTTATAAAAGCGAAAATATGCGTCAGCTTTTACAACGGACGTTTATGAGGTTTATGACCGTTAATTAACGCTTTTGAGCTGAACGATAGATATCGTCATACTAAAGGGGCATTTGAAAAAAATCTCACCCTATTTTTTTCTTCTCTTACCATAACCTAAACAACGTGGTAGAAGAGAAACGAGGAAGCTCCAAGTTTTTTTCGTGAAGTTAGACACTTTACAGGCATCCCTTTAATACTGTCTTTTAATTTGCTTTTAATTTATTTTTAGTGTTTCCTGATATTTTAGGTCAAATGCCATCTTTAGAAGATGTGAAACAAGTGTTTGATTGATTTAACGTCGGATGAATATTAAACAAAGTGATAAGCAATGTGGTACAGGAAATATCTTTGCTAAATCGTGTAAAGAAATTAGTGAAAACAACTTTGGTTTGATATTGAACATTTTCATTTCTAGGATTGAAAATGTGAAATCTTCTGTAGATGTGGAAAAAGCTGTTTACCTGTCTTGTGTATGTTTCCTTTTTATTTGCTAATACAGAGAAGCTTTACCTTTTTAATTTCCTTTTACATGTTTCCATAAAGATTGTTCGGATGAACATGTCCACGATAGCGGTGTAATCTGGCAGGTAGACTGTAACAAACAATATAGCTGACAAAAATAATGTTAACATTTTGAACATTTATACAAAATCTTTTGCATGTAATTTCTGCTTTATTTTCTTACATATCATGTTCATTCAGATCGCTTTGATTATCTTGGCACCATCTACATACGTGGTAAAGTCTGGCAGGCAGACTGTTACACACGGTCAAGCTATAAAAAAAATCCCTTTCAAGCACTTCCAGAATGTTGAGAAGCCTTTACAAATAATTCGTCATAATATCTATTCATATAATTTTCATATCATTTTCATGCAGATTGTTGGGATCCGCTAGGCAATGTTCACATTCAGGCAGACTATTTTTAAATCACTTCCAAAATGTTTAGAAGCTTTTACAACTAATATATCCTTTCATATAATTTTCATTCAGATTGCATCGATGATCTTGGCACCCTCCACGTACATGGCGAGGTCTGGCAGGCAGACTGTACCACGCAGTCAAGCTGTTTCCATGGAATCATTAGACACACCCACTTCCGGAGCACATCAGCTATACCCGAGGGATGTCAAGAGAAGGTCATACCAGGGCAGTGCTACACAAGCTTCTCATGTGGTGAGATGTTTATTTATTTCTCATAACTTTCAAAAACATGCTATGAAACTAGCAAAATGCATTTAATGGATGTGAATTTTACTGCATAGTTCATGTTTTGGTGTTTATGTATTTATTTCTTGAAGGGTTATACATGTATGGGAATAAAATTGTGATGTTAGGTATGAATCTTTAATGTACAGTGCATTATTGAAACAAAAGAGAAGGTCTTACCAGGGCAGTGCTACACAAGCTTCGCATGTGGTGAGGTGTAATATATTTCCTCATTAATTCCAAAACATGCAATGAAACTGACGTAAAACACATTTTATGGATCTAATTTCAGCGCATGGTTCATGTTTGTGTGTACATTTTTTCTTCATTCTTTCTTCAAGGGTAATGGAAGAACAAAATTGTTATGTTTGGTATGAACCTTTGATGATAATGATATACATTTGTTTGTTGTTAAAATTGTAGCTACATATTTTCCTTATTTGATAATTATTGACTTATTTTGTAATTTAAGCTGCACTTTGATTTGTAATCAGTTAAATTGTGTATGTAGACATAAGTTCAAATGTAAAATGTAGATGTCAAGTTCTTATTATGTAAAGCGCATTGAGAATTCCTCCGGTTTTGAAATGCGCTATAAAAGAAACATGTATTACTATTATTATTATTATCTTTAATGTAGGGTGTGTTATTGAAACAAAAATGGAAGTTTTTAAAGAAATATGATGTTCACGTTATTTTAAAATGTGAATTACTTCAAATTTTCAATAGCATTAATACTATATACACACTGTATTATATAATTTTTTATTTTTTTCTTCGGATAACAGAAGAGCAACATGTGATGTGAAATAAAGATGTAAATACTCTTCCATGTTCCTGCAAGCACAAATTTTATTTTGTGATTAGTCTTATAGTCTGTGTAATATATTTCTAGTTGGTTTCTTTTATTGTTTGAGGAGTCTTCTGATTGGGAATGGTTGCATGTCATAAAAATATAAAAACATATTAATTTCCCTCTTTCATTCACCTTTTTCAACAGAATCAGAGTCTTGCGAGTCTGGATCATCATGGTCTGTTGATAGTTGCACCAATTGTAGCTGCGTGGAGAGCACCCCTATCTGCACCAGTCTACCCTGCCCAGAGGTCCCCCATGGATGCACTGGAGTGGAGGTCAACGATTCATGCTGCCCGGACATTGTATGCAATGGTAATAGCACAGCTACTATGATTATATACTCTACTGCGCTGATAAAGAGCTCCTATTTATGAACAAAATGATATATGAAGGCATAACAGATTATGATGTCTATTTCCATAAGTCCATAACAAGCCTCCAGTGGTTTCTATCCCAGGAAATATATATTATTCATTAATCAAAATACAATATGCATGGATCAATTGTAAATAGCCTACTTGCAACTAGGGCTGAAATTTAATGTTCGATGGTGTTGTTGTGAGGGTACTAAAATATGATGATTCTTGCTTTTACCTATCAACAAATACAAATAACTTCACAAAACATCCAAAAGTTTGTTTTCAAACTGTGATATCTCTGCACCGGAAGAATCATGGCAGGCATCAATTGAAAGCAGAATGTGTTGTCAGCATTAGCAATAAAGAGTATATCAAGTTAGATCATGTCCTTTAAGAAGATTTGTTGATAACCCCCTATAATGTACCTCTTTCTACTTTTTGCTCCAGTTATTGCGATACATGGTCAAGTCGTAGGTTGAGGAAGACAAGGGCGCTAAATCACTTATTGTACTTATGAGATAATCATGTTAATAAGTTTTGGAGCTTCGTAGAAACCAAATGTCGCTATATCTTTTAATTTTGATCAATATTCAAACATTTAGAAATGCTTATTGTCCAGAAGTTTGACATCACATAGAGAAGGCTCCAACCTTCAAGATGGTATGCATGACTCAATTAACCCATTGACCACGGGAACCGGGTGGGTTGTGTACAAAGTCTATGGAGATTTCAGAATCTCATAGTGAACGGGTTAATCCTATGATGAATCTTATGGTGAACGGACATTCTCCTTTATTGGACCGTATTTATGGAACGCTCTGCCTAACTGGGTCAAGAACTCCTCCTCAATTGACTCATTCAAAGATAATCTAAAAAATCATCTCTTCAAACAACATTATCAGTCATAGCTCAACCACTCTCTATTTCTTTACTTCATATACTCTAATTTTCCTTTTCTAAAGCGCTTAGAGGCTTGTTTTGCATTAAGCGCTATATAAATTTGTCATATTATTATTATTATTATGATGAAGGCCCTTCTTACTCTCACCCAAGGAAGTTATGACATTGTCTCTCTTTATGCCATGATAGGTTGCATCGATGCTGGAGGTCACATGACCGGGGAAGGTCAGATCTGGAACGATGACCTGTGTACCTCGTGTATCTGCCAGGAAGGTCAGAGGTCGTGTCGTCGCATCGCTTGCGAGGTTCCCGCCCCTCACTGCACCCAGCACTTTCTGCCCAACGAATGTTGCCCTAGGATTCTATGTCCCACAGGTAATTCATATGGAGCTTATTACTAATTTGTTCAAAAAATATATTCCCGCCTAAAATGACAAAGATTTCCAGTAACTGGTTAAACTGTTTCACAAATGTTTGCTTTTAAGGGTGTGCTTCCAATGTTGTAACTGATCATGTTATATAGTTTATACAGGAAATTGTTCAGAAATATATTCTATACAATGCTTTGATTACAGTTTGTGTAAAAATTGACCTTAGGTGTTAACCCTCCCAGTGTCACGGGCCGATTTAATCGGCCCAGGTTCCGCCACCAGAACGTTTGGGCCGATATAATCGGCCCACACTTTGACAAGCTTTTGCATGCTTACTGAGTCAGGTCATGAGCTGTAAGCTCAACGTGGTCGCTATTGTCATGCGATATGTTCAGTACATGATATACAGTGATTTTGAGCTAACTTTGGAAGTTCTCGGAACCAAGAATGAGTGTTTCAACGGAGGACGAGGAGCCATTTATCAACCTAGAATCGGCATTTATCAAGATATTTTTGGTAACTGATGATTACTACATTTATATCAAACGTCAACACCATACAGACACGGACACAGAAATAAAATTGTCTGAATAATAAGATATTTTCGTGGGATTCTCGTACATCTAGCTAGGCCGCTAGGGCGCTAGGCAGTAAGCTAAGTTGACGCCAGGCCGACCGGCCAGGCGCGCGATGTCAGGGATTCCCGTTGAGTGTTGATCGAAGCTGGAAGTTTCGCCAACATTATTGTTATGATTTTGTGTTTTGCTCAGTAACTTCCCCATAATATCACTAGAAGAAAAACCGAATAATTGACTGGGAGTGTGATTATTGATAATTATTTTCTATCTGCAGACTATAGATCATTCACAATTAATTTTTTATTCCCACTCGAATTGATCGAAGTCGAAGTCGTGGTCGTGGAAGATTTTGTTGGTACTGTGCCTTTGCGTACACCAGAAAATTGTACCTTTTATCCCTAAAAATTATTACAATGAGGGCGCTCTACATAAAACTGATTTGAAAATGTATGAATATAATATACGTTCAAAATTATATAACCAATACATGACATATCTTACAGAAAATTGTATAAAACCTAACTATAGACGGTCCAAGGCAGAATAAATATGCTGCATAATCATATTTTCGCAATATTTCATATGTGACATCGACGCACAATTTTGGCGATAAAAATGCCATCAAACATCATATGAAGACAAACTTTTTTTCCCCAGGAAGATAAATGTATATGCTACAATGTGTATGTAAAAATGTATTATGTTTTGTTACTCATTATATGATAAAATGCTGTGGTCAGGTGCAGATTTGATTTTGAAATTTGTATTGCATGGCTTAGAGAGGGCGCCCTACTCAACAATGAGGGCGCTATTTATCAAAAACGCGAGAGTATACCGTAAGCTTCAAAATGATATATGACGTGTTGGGAAAGCTTTGAAGGAAGTGTTAAAAAATTATCAATCAACTTGACACTGTAATTCACCATAAATATGCCTGACATTGGCAACAGTGCTATATGACACAGATAGGGTTAAAAACAAGTTGCAAATGGGATATCTTGACAACACAAACAATAGCATTTAGTCAAATTGGATATGAATATTATATGATTGTTTTTTTTCTTTCTTCGTGCCAAAGATGTACAGAAGCCATGCGAGACAGTGCGTTCATCCTTCGCCCCTACCATGCTAATGGACGACAGGTGGACGGCCCTCCCCAGGGGTTATGTGCCCACGTGTGACTCCAATGGGTTCTTCAATGCCACGCAGTGCTACCCCGCCCTGGGGCTGTGTTGGTGTGTGGATCACCTGGGTAGGGAACTGCCAGGAACTAGAGGCAGGAACCCAACCTGTCGTAAGTTTGGATTACATTAATTATTTCCCCTTCAAATTAACCCTCTATGTACTTCTAAGTGCCAATCTCCACAATAGCTGGCATGCCAAATGTGCCAATTGGCAGAGATCTACAATGTGTAGTCTAGTAACAATAAAATATAGTTCAGTATTGCTGACTGCTATTCCAGTACTTGTAGGCTCAATTAAACCTGCTTGCACTATTCTTCATTTACAAAGCTTAATACTGATACTTTGTACTTGGTAGAATAATATTTCTGAATACTTAGTAGGAGTTTTAACAGATGCATTTGCAATAATAGATTCAGAATTTGTTTTTGCAGTAAAGCAACACCCATAATAATTACTTTGGCACAGAGGGTCTCATATATTAGCGAAGAAAGAGCTTAATTAAACTTATTTGATTAAACAATTCAATTAGCTATGTTCTTGGTACTTGGTACCTGGAATTTTAATCCTCCTGAATACGCCATAGAAGTTTGAACTGGAGGTTAACATCTATGTCAGATGTGGAACTAGTGTAAGGGTCTGTTTGAGTGATTGTTTGTTTGTTTCTGTTCAAAAGTGTGCAGGGGTATTAATGTGAGTGTGGAAATTCATGGAGAAGTATGTGTAGTATGTTACTGTTCTGACAGCTGTACGTTGGTTTGTGCATGTGTGTGTGTGTGTGTAAATGTGTTTGTTTGTAGATGGGCATTTGTTGTTTTTGTATTGTGTATGCATGTACATATGTGAATTAGGATCAGAGGCGCCGATTCGTTCGGAAAACACAATGCATTGGGAGGGGGGGGGGGGGGTGGGGGCGAGCATTGTTTGTGAACAATGCTCTGCCCCCCCCCCCCCCCCCCCCCCCCCCCCCCCATGCAATGCATTGTGTTTTCGGAACGAATCGGCGCGCCTGATTAGGATTGTATGTATATGAATGAGTGTGTTTGTGTAAGGGGTTATGGTGCAGGTTTGCTTAAATTGCATATAATAATTTACTGAATGAAGTAAACTATGTAAAAAGATATGCTCACACTCCTCTCTATTTCACCCAATATTGTAGAAAACTATGGATGCATTGATCACCATGGCAACTACCACTCAGAGTACGACTCTTGGAGGAAAGACCGCTGTACCACCTGTGAGTGCATCAGGGGGGAAGCGGTGTGCCAGGGCCCAGTATGTCGCACCCCTCCCCTGGGGTGTGACCCCCCTACCCGTGGGGCAGGACTGCAGCTGTCCGCAGTACATCTGCAGTGGATGTGAGTTTGTAAGGATGGAAATAGTTAATGTGATTAAAATGCTGCTGAAAATTGATTATCTACTATTTAAAAAAAATAGCCTGTGTACAGTCATAAATAGTCATTAGGGGGCCTGAGCACCAGTACAACCCTAATTTCTTTAAACATTTTATTAAATCATATACTTTTAATTATCATCATAGAGTTATATATAGGTACTAGAGTGCGGACTCGCAATGGCTCGCGCGCAAAGGCTCTGTGAGCGCATGGAGCATAGTCCGCCATTATTATGTCGGGCAATGTGCCGCGAGTCTCCGCACGCGCTGCACATGCCCTTCGCACTGACTGATGATACAAGTCGGTGTTTGGCCTTGATTTCGCAAGACACAATCTGAAAATTACAATGAATATTATAAACATATATATACATGTACTGCTCGGAGTCGAAATTTATAGAAAACAACGAGAATAAATGAAATACACCGTGGGAAAATTTGTTTTTTTCCACAGAGTATTTCATTTATTCTCGTGTTTTATATACATATATAATATGTGCATATAATATATAGATTTTTTATTTTTATTTATTTATTAAATTTTTTTTTTGGGGGGGGGGGATAATTGTTCTATACTATAAGTATTCTCTTTATTTTGTTCACTTGAAGCTATAGTGTCAAGCCTGGATTTATTACGCGATGGAGCATGCTCTTCACTATTGTATTGTTATGGATTTATGTGTGTGAATGTGTGTTTGTTGAGGAGGGGTGGGTTGGAAAGATGAACTTCCCCTGCGAATAGGAAAGTTTCAATTTAAAATGTCAAAATAAGCTTTGTATTTTCCCACACATTCAACCATCCATTCAACCAACCATTCATTTATCCATCCTTCAAGCATGCCATTCATCCACCAATCTATCAAATCATATCAGCACACTTTTTGTTCATTGCAGAACATTTCCTAAATCAAATGTAGTCTGTTGCCCTTTCACAAAATCAGGTTCATGTACTTTGTCGATTCATTTCTAAAAGTAAAAAAAAAAATGAACACATAAAAAAATCAAATTGTACAGCGGACTCTCGTTATAAAGAGGTCGGATATAAGTAACAAAACCTGCATATAACAAGCAGGGGTGTCGATCCTGGGGGGGCAGGGGGGGCGGTCGCCCCCCCAATGCAAATATTGGGGGGGCGAACATATCATTTCGCCCCCCCAATAATTCCGAAAATGAGGAAGAAAAAAATCGAGTGATATAATGCCAAAGAGGGGAAAGACACATTTATCAATAATTAATCTTCAAAATAGCCGTTTTTTAGTTTGAAAAGGACTGTAAATCTCTTTTTTGCTGCGGGCTTCGCGCGCATACAGTTTATCATATTGCAAGTTTTATTTGGGTTGCGGGAACTCACCTTTTGAAATGTGTTGGGCAGCGTAATTTCTCAAACGCACACCTCAAACGAAGTTTATTAAACCCTCATCTATAAAATAATCTCGGTACATATGCGCTGAACGCAAATCAAATTGGAATATCATGTCCCCCCACATTTGAAAAAGGAGCAGATTGTCCCCCTCCCGTTGTCATTATGTATGTTTGGTTCCATACCTATATACTTCATATTACGTGAAATTTCTGTCTCAGGTGTGCACCGAATCGCACAATTTCACGCCCCAAAATACAAAAGCTCCCTACTGTGGGAGGGGGACACCCCCTCCCACACCCTCCCCCGCTCGGTCGCTTCGCTTCCTCGCATTGTCTCCCCTACACTTTTGAGAAATTGTTGACGCCCTTGCTTAGTTTCATGGGAGCCCAATGCCCTAGACTATATCGATGGCTCTATACTAGTATACATGATCACGTGGATCCATCTCATGCAAGGCTCAGTCTTTTCCTCGCTATGCCCTTTAAAAATACGTTATGAGTAGGTTCACTATTTTATACAATTTTAACACCCATGCTAGGAGCAAATGTCTGAAATCTAAAAGCTTCCGGGGGCTCCGCCCCCTGGACCCCCATTATTGTGGGTGCCCCCCAAAGTCAGGTCTTCGAGCCATCAAGACACTTTCAATGAGCGCATAATAAAAACCTCC
>JBAMJV010009836.1:0-93522 GCA_037951105.1 Echinarachnius parma | reverse complement strand
TATTGATTAATTGATCAATTACCTAATTGATACCAGGCTCTGCTCTGCACTGGCGTTTGATATCGATGATTCCATGTTGTTGATTCTGGAATTGCGTCCTCTCTCGGGCTTGGCGCAGCAGTCACGACAGGCAAATGGGTGCGTGGGTACGTCGATGCCCCGAGCCCGGTGCCCGAGCCCCGCGCCGCGCCTCGCCTCGCCTCAGCGCAGCCGAGCGCGAGCCTGCCCTGTACTCCGATCAGCGGATTTGCAGTGCATGCATGCAGTGCACTGCACAGTGCATGCAGCTGGTAATGTACATGCAATAAAATGCGCATTATTATGTACACATGTACGGTATAGGTACGTACGGTACATATCTCGATGGCAAAAATTTACTAATTTACGAATATTAAAAAGCGTCGATCGATCTCGCGCGGCAAGTTAATAATAGGGGGAATTCGGCGAAGAAAGGTTCCGAGAAATGGATGACTAAGTTTAGATGCAGTGGCCAGTGTATCCGCTGATTGTATGAAATATGCATCTTGATCACTGAATTCCTGCTTGAACCAGAAGAACTGGTAAGTGGTGTTTGACATTACCAATGATTGTTCGTACGGTACCTATTTATTTGAAATGTAAACTAGATTTTCTAATCACATTATTCACATGACATGTCTTGATATGATGACTTGAGACTTGACTCGAGTCAAGCGTCACCATTAATTAACACATGATTAAGGCTTCAGACTTCGGGTTATTTTAGGTTTTAGAAAACCAATTGTGAATTGATAATCTGATTGGTATTTCTTTCTGCTATTGCTAAATTCTGGTACTAAAAAAAAAGTATATAAATTATAATTTAATAAATAACCTAACCAGGTCCAGGCGCAGGCTGTGGCGCGTGTGGTGCCACCGTGCAAAGCCAAAGCCAAGGCCAAAGCACGGCTTCACAACACTGACTTGACCGATGTTCATATTAAAAATTTTAAAACTTGTAATTTGTATTCTAGGCATAGAAGTAGTGTATAAATAAAATAACTAGAAGAGAATCTACGCACTGCGCGCTAATTTTCCCGGCATAGCCATAGGCAGCCTTAATTTTAACACGCAGCAAACATGGCCGGTTAGGGAAACTTCATGGACTGGCTAACATGGAATGCTGGGTATTTTGTAGTCTATGATCTAAGACCCTCGATCGCATGCTAAAAATAATTCCACCACCCATAATAGATAGACGCAAACGAGAGAGATCTGCACAACAGCAGTGATGGCTGCCAGCCGAGGCCTCGTGAGCAGCGATCACTGATGTTACACAGACCTCTCTCGTTGGTCGCGTCAACCTTCTCGCCAGTGTATAAAACACTTGGCGGCGCCGCCAAGCGTATGAGTTGGTAGAGTTTCCCGCGCCAAGCGCAAACTTCCCCCGCCAAGTGTGCCGCCAAGCGCAATATTCAGCGCCAAGCGCTTGAAGTAAATTGCAAATAAATCATGTTTATACAAACAGTTTCTCATGCTAAATGTTACGGAAATGTTTTCACCGCATGAAAGACTTTCTCATCATATTTTCTGCGGCGATTTCCCATTGATATGCGATCCCTATGCGATTTCCCTGCGCGCGCGGTCGTCGCGAGTATCTCAGAAACGAACCTCAAGACTCCCAGTCACACGTCGGAAAGCGTTCGGCAGCGGGCCAGGCGGCGCGGCGGGCTGCCCCGCGCCAGGCCGCTATGCGAAGAGGTGCTCTAGCTCTGATCGCGGAGCACCGTGCACGCACGTGGCCGGTTTGTTATTATTGTACGATCGACAATAGCATTTTGTTTTCGCGTATTATGATCAGAGAAAATCATATATATGATTTTCCCGCGATCATAACACGCTACTACATGTTTTGATAATAATCTAACATGTTTTATTTCATATTTGTTTTCATTTACAGACAGTCAGACACTGAGAAAGGGATCGTCCAAATAGAGCTGAAGACGGACGCACAACATGAGACGGATCATGCTGGGCATGAGATAATTATATTTATAAGACAAAGGGATTATAGATAGTTAAAGTCATAACCAATTAAGGGGAATAAACAATGAGGGCATTTTGGTCCGACTTGAGGGATTATAAGGAAACGTTAATTGGCTGTATATAAGCTGTAAAATAATACCTAGACATGATCAACAGTTAGAACTTAGATTCGGATATAAATGGAAAATAAATTGATAGAGAATAAAGGGAAAACAAACATGCAGAAAGAAAGGTTTAAGTTACAAACTTTCATAGGATAGCTGATAATTTGTTTGCACAAAGATTAATCATTGGACTGAGGACGATCATGCCATGATGGGATAAGGATGAGGAAATAATAATGAAGATGGTGTGAGCATGACGATCTCGGGCATGTATGATTATGATATCGGAAATGATGAACGGATGATCAAGATGAGGATGACGGTGATGATTATGACATGAATGATGAACGGACGAGGATGATGAAATGATAATGAAGATGATGAGCATGACGGTGGGGATGCATGATTATATCGGAAATGATGAACTGATGAATGTGATGGTAATTATGAAATGTGATGATCAAGATGAGGATGACTGTGATTATGACATAAAGGATGATGGTGCATGATCGGTGATCACTATGTTATTGTAAAGCGCTTAGAGAAGATTATCAATCATTATTAGGCGCTATATAAGTCGAATATATTATACATTCCTACTGAAGAAAATTATCAGTGATGGTATACGAGGCCCGGTGTTTCTCCTTGGCGAATTATGAAAATATATCCCGACTGATGGTCGTCAGACGGACCGACACGAGACACTAAGATGGAGAGAGGCGAAGCCAAGGAAATAATATGTCGAACTGAGGCAGAGGCAATACCGCGATTACAGTACAAAATGTAAGTAGTGAGATTAGCTTGAATTGTTACTTTATGGGTGTTACGGGTTGGTCCTCGATACAATTCGAGTTTGACCCCCAATTTATATTTATTAAAAAAAGGAATGGTGTGTAAATAAAATAAGTACGTGTCCCCATTGAATAATGTGCGTGCGCCCATCCTCCCCCCTACCCCACCCACCCCACCCACCCCATACCCAGACCAAGAGTACGCTGTCAGAAGCAGTATAGTAAATTCTAAAACCCTATTCAACCCAGCCCGTACGCAAAGTATAGTTTCTCATGAATGTTTAAATACAAATATCAGAACTATCGCAACCTCGCCGTCAAGTCCATGATCAGTATTAAATTATTTTCCAATAAACTACTTTCAAATCTCCAGAAAGACAGCCAAAGATAAATTTTGCGTCATTTTAACAGTGAGATACACGTTCAAATTGTGACTGTAAGTTCATTGCATTGGCATTCGTGTGTGCAGCTGCATGCTTGCAAACAGTCCATGATTAGAACGTTGAAACGACGTAAAATACCATTTGTGTTTTCTTTCGAAGCATGCAAGTAGTCTATTCGAGGTAAAGGTAATTTAATATCAAACATGAACTTACCAACAATGATTCGGCGATCAAAATATCTTACAAGTTTTACGTGACATTATTTACGGTGATAGTATAATAATCACGACTCGATCTCTGTGTGTACGGCCAGCTGTACGGTACCTTGTACATACATGCAACATGTACGTTCCCGGTCCCGCCCTAGCTATTTAGCAATTTAACTTCAACTTGCCTTACGATGTTATTGTTGTTATTTAGCTTTCAAAATCCACCACGTGGCGCGCGTGTGTTGTGTGATCACATCGCGGCATAGATTCAAATATTGCTTTCCCATAGTTCATAGACTTGTTTGGGGCTTGTATAATTTATAATAATATGTACATAAAGCAGATTAATAGCAGATTACCTACCTGACAGACTTACCTTAGACTTTTTGGTACGTGAGCGCCGTGGAGTTTTAATTATGCCGACATTCCCAAATCCCGATCGATGTAGTCATACTTGCACCATCACTTTCGTCTTGTCATGGTTTTATAGTCGTTTCAACACAATCATTATCAAGTTCACATACTCATTCATCACCAAGTCATACCAAGTAATCGTTTATTTTTCATTATTTATTATCAGTTGATTTTTTTGTACATCATCCCATACTAAAGAAAAATCATCTCCAAGTTATTATTTTAAATATGACTATCAAATTATCAGTAAAACTGGGGTAAAACTATCATAAAATAGCCGAGCCATCATTTGAAATACTAAAGTAAAATGGTAAGTATTAATGATTAAACATCACAATCAAAATCATCGCTAGTCGGCAGGGCAGTCGCACATGAAACTAAATCATACTCATACCAGGACCGTCAACAAATTAATTATTAAAAGAAGATGACTAAAACAACAGGGATAGACAAATTATGATAAAGCATTAACTGCATTTTTTGTTCAAGCCCGAATGTCTGTAGAAGCTGAACGGTTTCCGATGATTTGAAGGAGCCTTGCAACAAAATGGATGTGGTACTCTTACTGACTCGGACCGTCTGTCATCTTCCTAAAAAGGAAAGAAAAAAAACATGTTATGATTATGTTGATAGTTATATTTTGAGGCCATTATTATGACAATGACATCAACGCACAACTGTCCCGAGTAAAGTTTATGTACTAGCTTCCCCCGAATTATACAGCTTGCTGGCGACTATATAGAAAAATCTAATGTTTTCATGTCCTTTTCTATATTGTATTTCACTGTCGGCCGACAGTAAAATACTGCATTTTAATGTAAAAGAGGACACAAAAACGATGGAATTGTCGGGAGTCTAGCTGGCGATCTAAACCGCCCGTTTCAAACTGAAACGTTGCATGCACGCTCGCGGCGTCAGCTCCGACGACTGGGTCTTTTTTCTATCTGCATGCACGTGGGAATTGATCGAGTTACTTGCTGTTTTAGTACCCAAATGAGGTCAAAATTCGCTCCAAAAGATGGTCTAGTTTTGAGTTTTGCACATCCCCCCTCCCGGCCCTCCCCCCTGCGCACGCTTCGCGTGCGCGATCGGCGCTATCGCGCCGATAAGAGCTCCGCCAAGCGCAATTTTTCCGATCTATAAATTTTTGATTTTGCGCCAAGCGTAAATTTTTTTCTGGCGAGAAGGCTGGGTCGCGTTATGTTCAGCATGCGATCAAGGGTCTCGATCCTAGACTAAACGTATCCCAGAATTCCATGTTAGCCAGTCCATAAAAGTTTCCAAGATTAGCGCGCAGTATGACCCCCCTGATTCTAGGTCTAATGATATTTTGTATACTATTGAAGTTGTGGCTTGTGCATGTGTGTGTGTGACACTGACATTGTCATAGTGGAGAGTGACGTGACGTGATGTGAGACAAGCAAGAGTGCTGCTTTTGTGTAAATTGGTGTTTTTTGGCAAACTCAAACACACATTACACACTGTTTGTGACAGTGACACACACAAATGAATTTGAAATTTAAATTTCAACACACACAAACATCATGATCTGTCAGAAATTGCATTCTCTAGACTCTACCAAAGTGTGCCCACGACTTGGCATGTATGACTAAGTAGTAAAAGAACAGATGCTTCTATGCAATTTGTATAGAGCATCAGTTCTTTTCGTCATGCATGCCAATTTGTTGGCACGCTTTGGTAGAGAAGGCCAATAATACGGTCCTATCAGTGAAAAGCAGAAAATCACATACAAACGTACGTACACTGGCACACACACAAACATCTGTCAGAAACGGGGGCAACATTCTTGAACAAAAAAACACAGGCAGTGTACATTATTCACATCTGTGCACATCACACACACTAACAAACAAACAGTCAAACACATTTGTGAGCAAACATGGCCATTGATTACAAGTGACACATGCACATACCACACACACATACACACATCAATACACACACGCACACATACATACATACATGTACATACAGTTCATTTTAGTCCCCATACACACTAAGTAATTTTCTTGCAAACACCTCATATTTTAATACAAATGCATGACAAATGCCTAAAGATGTATGCATGAAACATGCACATCATCACAGTCATATGCACACATGGACACACAAACACATCATACATTCCATAAGACAACCAGACTAAACCAACATACCTTTAACTTTTTTTTGCGGTTGGCCACCCAGGCCACCTGAGTATGATTTTTTTCCAATTTCAGCTGGGCAAATTGATTTTCAGATGGCCAAAATGTTGCATTAAATTTTGATATTGATTTTAACGGCGTCATAACTATCGTCGACAATCGTGACGATGATTCTGTATAATTGATCAGCTATGGCTATGCCGGTCTCATTGATCATCATCACCATAAAAGGCTCTAAGACTCATGTGTATGTGACTAAGATGCAGAAGTTGATCATGATCATCATGTTTAGCTTGAGAAAATATCGAGCAGAACAGTAATTGCAAAAGTAGTAAAATTAGGCTAGTATACTATAGACGTGTATCATAAATTCTGTAATTTAGAGATATTATACATATTGCAGCTGACTCAAAGTATAGACATAGTTATAAGTTGTTTTGAACAAACCTATATGTTCAATTTCAAATTTGTATTTGCCTTTAATTTCCCTGATCAGTTCAAATAACACACAGAACCCCAGTCCCCAGATAAATTAAATTACATTACAATGCCTTTTAAAAGTGTTTTAAAGTCTGGCATTCTGCATAGTACTAGGAACTTAGTCTGCCTGCAAGCACAACACATTATATGCAACAAGCAAATCATGTTGAATACACATACATGTGTTAAACTCGTCAAAGATTAAATTTCGAATAATGCTCATAATAAGAAAGGGAAGGCTTGTTTCACCATGTACATGTAGTGGCAGATTCACATACCATTGTTCATTCACTTCATTGATACTGGAGATTTTATCATATTTTCAGCCTTATTTATGGACATAAAATCATGCTTGTTGTTGACACTATTTGCGCCAGTCTTTCATGTAAACCATAATTTATGGGTAGTAACTGATTAATTTGGTTGATTTAGGGGGGGGGGGGGGGAGGGCAGGTACTCGTGTATATTTGCAAGACGAGTATGTGCACTTTCAATGACCCCCTTTTTCACAACCGATCCGGCCACTCCTACGGGTCCCATTTTCATCGAAACAAGAATATGCCGCTCTTAAGACCTCTGCCCACCCCCCCCCCCCGTATTGTAATTGGCTGCCGCTCCTTAGACCCCTGTTCAACTGCGCTGAATATCGGTAAATTTCCAAAGAAAGTTCGGGAGGTATAAGCTGAAATCGGCTGCTATAATCGAAGGTTGAAGTTAGCAGCAAGTTTTCGGTACCTCGCAGCCAGAGCCGTATACGGCTCTGCTCGCAGCGTGCACGATATCGCGAGAAGATCGAGTACGAGTGCTATGCTAGTGATATCTGCTAAATAACTTCAGTTCCCCAGCGCGGGGAAGTTTAGATTTAAACCAGGCATGGGTCTAAATTTAGGCGTTAAATTACCAGTTCAATTATTTATTTATTTATTTATTTATTTCCGGTATAAATGACATGATACAAAGGTCTGAAGACCAACAGTGATCATGGTACATTGGTACAAAACAATAATAGTCAATATATATACATTAAAAATACACATAAATCTTAAACATATTATAATAATGCACAAAAAGTGAGCACATCAAACACTATTACAATAATCTTAAAAATTAAAAATGATGAAAAAGCATTATATTATACAGCAAGAATATACTAACGTTCAGTTATACAAGTCCTCGAATTGACAACAGCGGTGAAACAAGGAGAGGGAGGAGTTTAATAGAGAGGTAAAGAGCAGAATAGAAAGTAAGAAAAAAAAGAGAGAGTTAAAACGATTGAGAGGAGACTGGAGGAAAAGAACGGGATGATAATTTTTAAGCGGAATAGAAAGAAAGAGATAAAAGGGAAGCGGGGAAGAAAGACAGAGAAAAGGAGTATGATAGAAAAGGAAAGCTAGCAAGAGAGAGAGAGAGAAAGAGTGTGAGGAATAGAAAAAAGAAAGCCAGAAAAATAGAGAAAAGAGGTGGAGAAAGAGAAAGCAAACATGCAAGAGAGAGATAAAAAGTGGGAGAAAAGATAGATAGATATATATAGATAGATAGATATATTTTATTTCAAACATACAAATGTTATAAAGAAATGTGTCATCCATTGGCAAATGGCAAGAGAAGGCAATAACAACAATTATGTACATCTTAACAATTATAAACAATTTCCATAAACATTTAAAAACAAAAACATTTTACTTGTAGGCATGATGAACACTTGCATGCCTACACAACATTGTTCATATAGTATACCATTATGTTTCATATATGTTTCATATTTCAAATGCATACGTACCATTATGAATTAAATTCTTACATACTCCCAGATTACAGTTGACTAAACTGTAGAATACCAAATTAGAGTCACGCTCGGTTTAGCAAAGTTTAAGGAAGTTAGACCCAGTGTCAGTCTTAGCTAGCCTGAACCCAATGCTTGGTTTAACTTTGTTAGTTGAATACGGTCCCTAGGGTTTTAAGGGGAAAAACCTTTCTGAATGATATGCGAGCAATAATTATTCTTCCAGATGTGAGTTTAAAGGGGTAGTACAGTTTTGGTAAGGCTGAACTTTAGTAACCAAACCTGGACAGTAACATTATAAACTAATAGTTATAACTCCACCATGCTCGAAAGGTATACAAAATTACAAACGACTAAGTAAAAAGCCCATTATCATTCAAAAGAGCCATTAAACACAAGAGGGCGCTCTCTAAAAAGGCATTGGTTTTAACCATTTTTCATTCAAAATTATGCATGTGATGTTTTATTGAAATCATGATTAAATAGAGAGATCATCAACAACTATTTAAAAAACGCTTTTGAAAATTTTTGAAAAAGTTTTTTTTTTGTTGTTGAAAAATTCATCTAATTATTTGGGCCCCAAATAATTATAAGATCTCATATATTTATTGATATTTCAGCCGTTTTAGGACCGATTTTGACCAAATAAAGTTTATTCTGCCATTAAAATTGCATGTTCTCTCAAATTCGACACTCAGTTTTTCATTACCTCACAACAAAATTGTGATGTGCAGCGCCCTCTCTACCCCTTTAATGACATGACCCATATTCATTTTTAAACCATACACAATGGGTGATTTCAAGTATGGTGTTTAGGGCTGGTGTTAGTGTTTATCAAACTGGTGTTTGTGTGTAATAAACACTAACACCGGCCTTAAACACCATACTTGAAATCACCCAATGTATAGTCAGATGTAAAGAAGAGATAAAAACAACTTAACAGTTTGAATCTGACAAAAATATGGGGGCTCAGGGAGAATTTACCCCCGAAATGCCAAAAAGAGCCCCAGAAAGTCATAAAAGAGACCCCCTGAATCTGCATATCTATAGAGTTTAATGCAAATCAAATCTAAGAGTGTTATTTTCATGTAGGCAAGCTTGAAAAGTAGCCCCCAGGCCCCAAATAAATTAAAAATGGTCCCTGGTTTGAATATAAATATCCTGATGTGTACAGTACAGGCTATTTCAATGAAATGCTGCCTGTTGAAATTGATCCTGCATACGTACATATTTCATTGAACTAGATTAGATGCTGGTAGCTTGATTGCTGTGATGCAGCCAGGCATGAATGATTAACATTTCAGAATGCACAGTGAACACGGATGCAGACATGAGACACATCTGATTGCATTGGCACAATACATGTCTGTACCGTTTATCATGTAGTATGTTCTAGCCAGTGTGCTTTTCTGATCAATGTTACAAATTGTAATATGTACTTTAAGGTAATCAGCTTTGCAACCACACTTACAGATTGACATTCATCTATTCACTGTAGTGTTTCATTTCATTTCATTTATTGAACCATAATAATAAAGTTGCAGTTTTGTACAAAGTGTGCATTTTCACAGTATCAGAGATGTAATTGGATCAGGGTACAGCATCTTTTGTCATAGCTACTAGTGCTGAGTCCAAACGGATAGCCGTTCGGTATCCGACCGTGAAGGTCGGATTCCGAATTAAAATTCTCGGATACAGGTATGAGATACGAAAAAAAATAAAAATAAATAAAATCAGATTTATCCCAAATGTAAAAAAAAACACAAAAAAACAAAAACATGGAGATTTTATTTTTGATACTTCAACCATGGTTCAACGGTTGAACCATGGTTCAACGGTTGAACCATGGTTCAACGGTTGAACCAGGGTTGAAGTATAAAAAATCAAAGCTCCATGTTGTTTTTTTTTTTTTTTTTTTTACATTTCGGATATATCAGATTAAAAAAAATGATTTTCTTTATTTTTTTCTTTTACATTTCATATAAATCCGATATCCATCTGTTTTTACTTGGCTCATATCCGGATATATCAAAATATCCGGTTTGACTCGGCCCTAATAGCTACATATTGAAACAGTCTTGGATGTAGACTGTAGCTTGCAATTCAATTGGCAGCACCTTCTTTCAGGTGTGATTTGCATTATAATGCTTTCAGCCTTTCACACATACGTGTGGTACTGAGCGGCAAATAAAAGTTCAGAATGTTGCTATTAAATGTCATGTGCAGAGTAGAAATTTTGAATTGAAGCCATTCCAGTGCGCAATTATCCTAGTTTTTGTTTTATTTTTATGTTATCCTCCTGACTAGATGGTGATTCCTCACGGTGAACAATATGTATGGTCCGGTCGCACTACTCTCTAGAAAAATACTATTTTTAGCCATTTAATTTCCTGTTTTTAGGAGTGATCTAATATCTGGGATAATCATAAGTATGATTCCAACGTGTTTCTGAGGAAAAAAATTACAGAATTGCAGTTCAGTAAATAGTGTAAACAGTTTGTAAGGCTTCATAGAAATCTGGGCTTGATAAACCTAATTTTTTACATTTGTGCAATTCTCCATCTTCTGTACATTTGAAATGGAAAAACAGAAGAAAAAAAAAGGGAAACAAAATTAGATTTTTTTTTTTTTTTTCTTTTCTTTTTTGGAGCCCGTTCCGAAAAAAACGAAACCGGGACCCAATGGTGATGGTCGAGAACCGGTGTGACCGACCGAACCGACTCAGCCTTAATCATTATTGAATAAATTTTAAAGATATTTACTCTCTGGCCTGTGGTAAGTCCTTCCTGATATCAGGCATGACACATTCCCCCAAATTTTTATGATTTGTGGGTGAAAATAATGATTTCTGAAAATCAACTATCTACAATGTCATAATAAAAACGATTTTCTATGTTAACGGAATTTGCAGTTTTTCACATGTACAAAATCTATGGCAAAACGGAATTTCCGTTTTTCAGGCAGGTTGAAACGGAATTCCAGCAGTATTTTGTTTACGTTAGAACGTTTCAAAACCAGGGTTGTTCAAAATGTTTAATGTTTAAACATAATAACTAATTTAAATGCTATTTCTACATTACAAAGGAATCAATTAGTCTCAAAAAGTATGGCCAATTTGAAGATTGAGAATAGATGCACAGATCATTGTAATGTGCATGTTATGAGCACCAGTACCGACCCTGTTCAAAAATACGATCTTCAAATTAATCATTCAATTTTGTGTGCAAACTTCAGTATGAAGTAAGCTATGAAGATCACCCACTTGCGATGAGTAATTTCTGTGCTTTCCTGGTAATAAGGTTAATTTTTCAATTCATTTCGCTTATGCCGTTGTTCGATCACAATCTGTGCACGGTTCACGCACAGCCATGAGGGGGCTCGCCGCAATGCGTCGGCAGCTGTCGTGAGCAAAATTTTGAAGACGACGGTCTGTCGCTTTTATTATTTTGAGGTCTTACAATCAATATAACTCCACAAAAAGGAGATTTCAAGCCCTAATTTTTTCAGGCAAGCTGTTAAATGACATTTTCTTTCATATAAGACAATAACCTTGCAACTTTTGAAATTTGGCTTGCAAAAGGCGGACACTCCCTTTAATGCAGAATTTTGACCTAGAGGGATAACTAATGAGCCTGTGCATACAGTATACTGTAAACGAACTCTCTTCACCTTGGGTCACCTGTCACTGGACACTTGTCACTGGATACCCGCTGTGAGGGAAGCCATAGCAACGGGAGGTTACTCAATGACTATCATTGCATTTTATATACAGCATTGGATGTGCAATGTTTGCATTGCATTTGCATTGCAGTGTAGAAGTAAACATCCATGGTAATGTAGTTTTCACAAGTGCATGCTCTCCTCATTGTGGAGCAATTTCAAATTTCATATATCTGATTCAATATTTAAAAGTTCCCATTATTTTGAAGCTTCTTATGAGCATTGTATGGTTTTAGGAATGGATATGTCTTGTATTTGAGTGATAATTGTCTTGTTTTTGTGTAGAAAAGGAGATTTTGCACAGGAATACATGTATTTAATGGTGGAATTGTGTTTCTTTGTCACTTTTCATGTGTCTGAATTCGTTGATTATATGGCACTAAAGGACAGTTTTTAGCTTTAAAAATAGAGGATAAAGAGCACTTCACTTTGTCTTGTTGTTTTTTGGCAAATTAAAGGATCTAGTAACATTGTCAAAATCCTCAAATCTTACATATGGAACTCTAGTGGTTCTTACATACTTCATTGTATTTAATAATTCCAATATAATTATAGAAGTATGGAACAGTTTTTGGTTTTCCAAATAACTCTTAGTTATAAAGATATGTATGATTGAAGTGTTCAGATTTATAGCTTTCTTCAGGATAATTGTAACTGTGTACAAAGTCGGTGAAATGAGTTAGCGAATATCGCTTTGCATTTTCGCTCATACTCGATAATATTACATTAATATACTGTTACACACATTACTAAAGTGGACATATCAGATCACAAAAATAAAACCATGCATCACTGTTTGCACATGTCAACAAAGTTACTAGATCACTTGAAATACATTTCTTAAGAGTCAAAATTGTCTTTTGTAAATTATTCAAACTTCATGTTTCTTCTCTAAGGAAGAAAGACAAGCAATTCCTTGAATTTAGAATTTAAAAACATTGAAATACTAAGAATCCGGGTGGTACATCATCAAGCAATCATTAATCTTTGAAGGTTTCCATGGCGAAGGATGACTTAAAGAGGAAGTGTACGATAATACCCCACATGAACATTTTTTCTTGGAAATGTGGGAGTCCTCGGGTGGTCTGTCTGGAGACAATGATCATAACATATATGGCTTGAAACACTGAGGCAGGCCTCCACACTAACTTTTTTTCTCTACTGGCCCGTTTGTCAAGTTAACTAGAAAATGTTCCCATTTGACTTGCCCGAAGAGAAAATTTACGTGCCCTATTACTTCTACATGTAGATGAGATTCATACATAATGAATAATTACATTCTTTGATTGTAATTGAAGAGAAATATTAGTTGCCCGATCAGGCAAACAAACCATTTACAAAATGCTTTCCCTGGGCAAGCGGGCAAGTCGAGCCCTGATTGAGGGATGAGTGGGAACTTCTGAGGACCAACACTCTTCCAAGAAGGAATCTTGTATGTGGTAGACTTCCTCTTAACCCTATCAAGCCCAAGGGGGGGCTGAATGAGCCCCCCCCCTACCATATGTTTTACTGCCACGGCCACATTTTTCATCCAATTTTCACCAAATTCGGTGACTTTTCCTAAAATTTTATAGGGAACATTGTGGTATGAAATTTAAAAGTGTCAGGTTTTTCCCGTTGCCATGGTAACCACTTCCTGAAAGGCATGTTTGTCAATTTAAGACTTATTTTGTTTTTCTTGCACTAAACAAGTAAATCGTGTAAATTTCTGAAGTGTTTTCTATTTGAAATGTATAAACTGTACGAAAGTAAAGTCACAATACCAGAAAATAGATTTCACTTGTTTGTTTTGTTTTCTTCTTTGTTTTTCTTTGTTTTTCAAGAACAAAATGGCGGAAAACAATAGAAATAATAATTTCTAAAAAAACTAATTTTCTCATAATTTTCTGATTTTTTTCTTCAAAATTTGAATTGAACAACCTTTCCATACACAACCCAAGGTATTGACATGGTATTTTCATCTTCAATTAGTAACAGTATCTAGTAAACTTATATTGAAAGTGATTTTATATGGTCATTATATAACACAAAATTAGTGTAATATGTGTAAATTCATTGTACTGTCCAGGCTTTGACATGAATTAGTTTATTTATATAATCCATATGATGGGTAACAGGTTGTCATTATCTGAAAACAAAACTTCATGGATATTTCTTTTGTTTTTCTTTGTTTTTAAAGACAAAATGGCGCAAAACAATGAATATAATAAGAATTAAGTCATATATAGTTTTGATATATTTTTAGGATATTTTTGTGATTAAAAACTGCTAATGAGGGTTTCTTATGATGTCAACAAACATTTTGATATGAAAGAAATCCATTTGGTTTAAGTTTATAGGGTAAAAATTAAAGAAATCGCATACATAAATTATCATGTACTGTAAAGTGTATGATAAGATGTGTGAAGGTCACCTCCACAATGACTTTGCGGACCTAATGGGCCTCTAAATCCCATCAAATTCCACAGAAATGTCCTGATCTATGTTCCAGAATATGTAATATTACATAATTATGTTGAAAAGTTAAATTTGCCTACTTGATAACAGTCCATTCGGCGAAAACAGCTCCAAATTTCTATATTCTGACATTTTCTATGTTTTTTATCATATTATCGTAAATAGCGCCCTCATATGGTGACCTTTAAAAATGTTTATGATTTCAAATTGTAGAGCTTGACCTGCTTGACACATGTGCCAAATATGAAAGTGGTTGATTGAATAATAAAGAAATTAGAGAGGGGGGGCCCTATGAGCCCCCCCTTGGGCCTGGGAACGCCAAAATAGCTTGGGCTTGATAGGGTTAAAAACAGCGCACAAGCTTTTATGTTGTCTGTCCTGAAGAACAATGTGTGTACAGTATAATAATCTGTTGTTCATATGCTTTGTTCCGCTATAATTATTTTGCCATGATCAGTTGATGTACCGTAAACCAATACATTGATAATGCTCTTCCTTGAGGAAACTAGCCCAGTTGCAAATGTTGAATCTTGTGTGTATTATTTCAAACATCCTCACACATTGACAATCTTTAAAATTCTCTCCTGTTATATTTCAACAGGTCCGCCACTTAAATTGATACCGAGAAACAAGGACATCCATTTTGAGTCTCCTTAGCTTTTGGTAATTGGTTGAAAAGGGTACAGCCGACACCATCCTTGCAGAGGTAGAGGTTGGCAGACTAGGAGATCACCATGTCGCTGATCATGAAGCTACAGCAGCTTCAGGGACGAGACCCCATTACAGTTCCATAAAGATTCTTTTATGTTATATTTCAACAGGTCGACCAGTTTATTACAGTGAAACGAGGACATCCAATCTGAGTCTCCTTTGCTTTGACAATTGGTTGAGAAGCGTACTGCCGACACCATCCTTGCACAGGTAGAGGTTGGCAGACTAGGAGATCACCATGTCGCTGATTATGAAGCTGCAGCAGCTCCAGGGAGGGGACCTGGAGAAGCTGCAGGTGCTGTACCAGGGGCTCCAGTTCCCCATGGAGATCCGCTACTACTGCGCACACTGGATAGAAGCACAGAACTGGTGAGATACTGTACATGTACCAATGCAGGAATTAATATATAATTTTAGGGGGCTACTTTTCCAATCTGATGGATATCCAGAAATTTTTCACATAATACCCTTAGATGGTAATTTAAGGGGCTACCTACTGATTTCAGGGGGCTATTTGGAAAATTAGGGGGCAAAATCGCTCTCAGCCCCCGTTTATTTCCTACCCTGACCTGACATGTACATGTAACATTGATATGTATGACCAAACTCGGACCGAAAAATATTTGGGGCATTTCTTTTAAAGTCCATTTTTGTATCCTCTTTCTGATCACATTTCCTGGTCTTTTATTCACTTGTCTTGTTATCTTATTATCCCTGATGATCTTATATTATCCCATTCCCTGACGATCTTCCCTGATTATCTAATCCCATTCTATGAATATATAAATACTGTTCCTTGAGTGTCTTATCCCATTCACTGATTATCTTATCCCATTCCCTGATTATCTAATCCCATTTCCTGATTATCTAGTCCCAAACCCTGATTATCTTTTAATCCAATTCCCTGATTATCAAATCCCATTCCCTGATTATCTTGTCCATTTGCTTTGATAAGTATTCTCTTGTCCCATTCGGATTCCCTTGTCCTTCCTCTTATTCTATACATGCCTCCGCAGTTCTTCCATTGCATTGCATGATGGGATATTTTATATTTAGCTAGTATGGCTCATCGTACTCATTGATTTGGCACTGAAAATGTAAAAGAGTTGATATTCATGAATAAATATTTTCATTTAGTTGAGGTTTACCTGCTTAGAAGTACTGACTATATAGCGATTATACGTATGGAAACATTAGCAGACAATGTTCGGCGATGAGCTGTACTAGCTCAATATCCCATCATGCAATGCGATGGAAGAATTGCAGAAGAAGGCACGTATTGGCCATTATGTTATTTTCTTATCCCATTCGGATTCCCTTGTCACATTCTCTCATGCATATTCTCATGTTTTGTTGTTCCTTTCCATTGTGTCGCCAGGAGTGCTATAGGCATAGACAACCCATGTGTGAGCCTGCAGCCAATAAGCTGCTGCACCGATCCGTTTCTTAGTATCTTGTCCATTCTCTTGTCATCATTCTCTTATCCCATTCTCTGATTCACCTGTCCCATCAGTGAAAAATGTACAAGGGGTCTCGAGCTAATTTAGCCCCTGAAATGCCATAAAGAAACTACAAAAACTATGAAGGCTAACTTGAAAAGAAGCCCCCCCCCCCCCCCCACCCCTTCCGAAAAATACATTTTAATTTCCCCCCTGCTTTCCATTGTGTCGCCAGGAGTGCCATAGACATAGACAACATGATGTGTGAGCCTGCAGCCAATGAGCTGCTGCACGGTATGATCAAGCAGGTCCAGGCTAAGATCGAGGAGCTGTCCGATGACGAGATGTTTCCCATCAAGCTCAAGCTCAACAACTTCACTCAAGAACTGAATGTAAGCATGCATGCACCAAGTTTAAAAGGGCTAGTGAAACTAATTTTTAGTGATTAAAACGTGTTTGTTATCATTAGTTAAAAGCTATAAGAGTAAAATGCAGAATTGAAAGAGCTGTCGGATGACGAGATGTTTCCCATCAAGCTCAAACTCGAACAACTTCACTCAAGAACTGATTGTAAGCATGCAGCAAGTTTAATAAAGGGAAAGAATTTATCTGGTCAAGGCTTATTTCAGTGACTTGTTATCTTATTGAAAAATAATATGATTATAATTTTGAAATTGAGGAGCTGTCAATAAGGGAGGTGTGTTCTATCAAGCTCAAACGGAGCAATTTCACTCAAGAACTGAATGCAATCTAATAAAATCGATATAAACCTGACACAAACCTGAAGGACATGAAAATAATTTAGAGATATATGTGCGAGGGATCACTGAACCCATGAACTGATACAGCTTACTTGCATTTTGCTTATTTATTATGTAAATTAAAACAGGAAAAAATGACCAGAAATATATTCAATGAATTAAAATGAGCTCAGTTGGTAGAGCACTGGTCTAGCAATTCAGAGGTCTCAGGTTTGATTCCTGGGGAAGCACAATTGTCTTTGCCCATTTTCATTTATTAAATACATTTCTAGTCACTTTTTCCTATATTTGAAATAAAGATGCTGTTTGTATGACACAATTTAGACATTAAATGGAAAGAAAAGGTCTGTTCAAACTCAATTTGTAATGACTTAACCCCTTGACTACGGGAAGCGGCTGGGTTGTGTAAAAAGTCTATGGGGATTTCAGAAACTCGAAGGGATCGAGTTAAAACTAGTGACACAAGTTATTTTCTTGATTTTCTAGTAATTTACTTATATAATTTCAACATTTTCCTCTCTCAGAAACGTTTCAGCAACAATCCTTTTGGGTTTGTGCGTCTCATCTGCCACTGCCTGGAGAGCGAGGAGAGGCTGGTTCAGAACTCCATGGTATGTCGGGCAACTCACATCCCTTTCACTCCCTAGTTACCAGGGCCTAAAGAGTACCAACGTAGTAATGCCACATTCTTTTGGTTCTAAACAACTTGCCTTTGAATCGGGCTTTTGGTAGTGCATCGGACCTGGAGGTGTATTCTGAAAACGATTTTAAGTTTAAATTCATTGTATCTACGTCATATCTACGTCACTAAAATATACTATAGATATGACGTAGATATAAATTTAAATTAAAATCGTTTTCAGAATACACCCCCTGGATCTTAAGTTGGTTTGTGTTTACCTTAGATTTGAATCATGTTTTTCCATCGCTGGATTGTTGTGATGGCCGTCTCGTTGACAAGGTCCTCATCGGTGCAGTCCACTCCACCTGGATGATTGCCTTCTTAGCAACCGCCATGTCACAAAATAGCTGTCTTGCCTGACATTGTTTAGAACCATTATTACCCATGGCATTGAATAACAGGTACTTGGTAATTGGTACTTGGTAGTTTAATCCTCCTGAATACTCCATCTATAGGAGTTTGAACTGGAGGTGACGTCACACTTTGGTACTCTATATTATTAAACCACACTTTGTTCCATTCCAGATCTAATTCTAATTCTATTTTAGATGAAAGGGCTAAGTATGCAACAAAAAGTTTTTAAAGTCATTTACTATCATTTGGTTATCAGGAGAAGCATCCAATACTCACTACATTCACCCTAGTTGGCAGCTAAAAGCTTTTCTTGTTGCATTTTTGCCCTATAATCTAAAATAGACTTAAAATAGAACTAGGCTGGGGTAATTTTATGTGTACGTTCCAAACTGTTCCTCTAGTGTTTGGTAAAAATTCATATGGTGCAAAATGCACCTTTACTGGCATGCATTTCACTATGCTCGAGTGCATATGCACAGATGAAAGCACTGCAGGACAATAACAGTACATTTTGCGCATCATGATGTTATTGCATTGTATTTCGCAGATTTAAACTCATAACTTTGCCCCATATTCTATTCTAATTTACTGCAAATTTCATGATTGCTTGATTATGGTAAATGATGTTTAAATATAATATTATGAGAACTAAACATATCACATAAATTATGAAGGAGATGATACATTCAACTTGGGTTTCCTATTTTGTGTACATGTAGAGTTTATATTATACAGGTCATTTCTAACGTGTATACATGCATAATATTGTTTTGATAATTACAGCAGCAAAATCGGACCGTGGAGGCCTCTGTTCCACCCCCCTGTAACAAAGACATCACAGAAGCCATCACCAACATCAGAATGATGACAACGGTGAGTATTTATTGATTGATTTATTTTTATTTATTTATTTATTTATTTATTTATCTATTTATTCTGGTATATTAAAAGACTGAACAAAAAGTCCCAAGACTAAAACAATTCAATTCAAATAACAGATGACATATACAAAAATCATAAATTACAACAAACAAAAAATCAAGTATTCAAGGAAGTTTGGCAAATTATCAAGGAAAGGCATGTTACATATTTTGTTTGCCTTTGATAAAATTCTTGCTAGGTTTGAAAGCTCTGTTCCATTAGACTTACATTTTATTACATTGGCCTTTTTTAATGCATTTTTGATGCATTTCCAACACATCACATTCCACAGTTTTCCTGTACTTCACCTATTATGTAGCATAATCATTACAAATAAGATATCATAAACGATAAATTAACAAGCTTTCAATTGGTGCTATGATGATGGAGGCATGAATCAGTAAGGTAAAAATAGACTATAAATGCAGTTTTGTGAAATGAAATGTAAAAGTAAGCTTATTATGTAGAAATTATAATTTGAAGAGTTAAATGAGGAATTATCGCTATTTTCTCTGTACTAGCGTGATTTTATTCATCACATTTTGAGTATATGAATGTATTTCTAAATAAAGTATTTGTTTGAAAATATACTTTTAAATTGGTGCATCCAAATATATGCAATGTTTCTCTAGATTAACATAAAAGTGTTTGAACTTTGAAGAACTTTGAAGAAAGAAACACATACACTATCATGAGTTATTCAGGTATCCTTTGTCACAGATTAGATATAATAGAAAAGGGGAAATCTGTAAAAAACTTTGCAAAAGTAAATCCAACAAGAGGCAAGTGTTAGTGCAGGGCTCCACACTCACCTTTTTAGTCAGTGGCCCGGTCGGGCCAGTGAAATAGTTATTTCCCCTATTCTGGTGGCCAGAACGAAAATTTACTGGCCCCAAAATTTTATTTTATGAGTAAGAGCTTTTAACTTTTCAAAATATCACTCTTTCCTAATCAAACCTGTGATTACAGATGAAGCATGACATAAAAGAAAACGAGATTTTTTCATTTTGTCAATGTTGGGTTGAAAATCTTCTTGCCCGATCGGGCCACCAAAATATGACTTTCATACATTTTGCTGGCCCCAAGTGTAATTTCACTGGCCCCGGGCCAGTTAGTGCATTGTTTTGATAGTAGCTTTCAGGAAGGGAACTTACAAAAAAAAAGGAATTTGTAGGATTGAAATGTACAAGAAACAGGTGTTTGCAAGTTCTTCTTGATGTAACATCCAGAAATAGTTGGGGCCTTGTAAGTTGCATTTTGTAAACAGATTGGAATGCAGAGGGTGAAATGTACATCTTGTACATTTCAGGAAGGAGTTGATGCTTCTTGTTGAAATAAACACTCATTGGAATTCAGGGCAGTGTCAGAATGCAGAGACAAAGAAAGAGATACAAAACAAATGTGTACATTATGTTTGTTATGAAATAAAAAAAGAAGTTTAATTTAAATTTATGATGACATGAATTTTGCACTGTAATTCTTATGAATGATAAGTAATTCAGTAAAATGGTCTCTATAAGGCGGAAGCATGTTTTTCATCTGCGTGCAGTCGTAATTCTCTAATCTTATTTCTTATAGCAGATAAGCAGTAAAAATTTTTTTTTCTATTTTCTCATGTTACACACCAAATATACAAATAGAAGCAGCAAGATTTATGCTCTCATCTGGACCAAAAGCCCCCAAATTCCATCACTTATCATTGATTTAAGAACAAAAACATTGTACACTGAATTGTATTTTAACTTCATGAATAGAATAATTTAGTGCAGTAGTTGTCTCATTTGCGTACTATTAAATGGGTGTCATGAGCAAAAGATGACTTAAAGAAAAAAATGTGTGAACCCTGAAAAATATTGTCACTCTTTTAACCCTATTTTTAATGTCAAATTTCTTTCAAAATTCAATAGAAAACTGAAGAAGACCTGAGCAACTTGCAGCAGAAGCAAGAGATGTTCGTCTTTCAGTACCAAGAGAACCTGCGCATTCAAGGTAGGAACTTTGAGACCTAATATGTTCTCTTACTTTCTTTTACTTATTTAAGCCGTCCACGCCATCACAGGGATGTGTGATGGCTTCTGAGGAACTTTGGTTTGATAGTCAATAGTTGGGTTTAATTATCTAATAAATACAGAGTATAACTAATGATTTAATAATAATATTTATAATTATTACAATGTTGTAATAATAATTATAGTCAACAATTTTATAATAATGATTATATAACTAATAATAATAATAATAATAATAATTATATTCAGTTTGTTTTAAAACATCCAGTCCTTGCCGAAGACTTAACCCAACCAACTTGCTGCGGAGGGCATGCTGAGGAAGAAGAAGCCTGATTTATGTGGAGCAGATAGACTCTGGGGCTTGCTAGTTCATAAAGAGCTAGACTGGAACATGTTCTCACTTTCCTCTGTTTCTTCTACAGCCTGTCTGAACCACCTGGCCCAGTCCTTGCCAGAGACTGACTCCAACCAACTTGCTGAGGAGTGCACACTGAGGAAGAAGAAGGCTGATGTGGAGCAGATAGCGCTGAGGCTTGCTAGTTCCAGCCCTCACGGTTAGGGTTTGACTGGAACATGTTCTCATTATAATGCATTGTTTCTTGTACAGCCCGTCTGAACCACCTGGCCCAGTCCTTGCCAGAGACCGACCCCAACCGCCGGGCCGAGGAGGGCACACTGAGGAAGAAGAAGGCTGATGTGGAGCAGATGCTGCAGCTCGAGGCTCAGGAGCTGCTCAGAATGAGGATGGTGAGATTCATGTTTAATTTATTGTTTTTGTTTTTTGTTTGTTTGTCCTTCTTGTATGTTTGGGGCACCGTTGCAGAAAGAGTTGAAATTAAATGCAAGTCAGAAAATATGCGCATTTGACCCGATCAGATTTTATTTGGCCATATGATCTGACTTGCAATCAATTGCAACTTTACAAATCGATAGCATCTCTTTCTCTAACGGGGCCCTGTTGTTTTAATTGTCATTTGCCTTTAAAAAAGATCCTGATAGGTTCGCAAGCTAAGGCTCCATTTGACTTGCAACGTTATTTAAATTTGCATGAAAATTTGCAGATGGCTCTGATAATTCAATTATATTTCCACAATCTTTCTACAATTTTATGTGAGTATCATAGCGCTTTACACTATCTTTTATTACCCCGGTCAACGGATACACACTGCAATCATTCAATTAGTGGGTCAACAGGCAAGCAGCATGGAGCATTGCAGCAGCTGCCATGGTAGTGACAATAATTTGACACTTACAACAATTTAAAAAGTTTTATGAAACAGAGCCCTTAACCCTAATCCCACTGGGGGGGGAGGGGGGGGGGGGGGGGAGGGGGGGGGGGGGGAATGGCCCCCCCCTGTCGTTTTTTTCGACGTGCATCTAGACCGATTGGAATTTCACGTTCAAACTTCATGACTTTTTTCTATCAAGTCTCCCGCATGTTTTGATATATAATTCACCTCGGTCGGACATGTAGAACTGATTTTAGAGGTCGATAATTGCTCGACAGTCACACAAAACTGCAATTTTTGTACAGGTTTCTATGTAATTCCTACATCCGATGCCATGTAAACTCCAAATCTGTTATAATTGTTACATTGAATTATAATTTGGATTATTTCTTTGTTATTAGTTTAATTCATACACTTCAGAGATAAATTCTTCTAAAAAACAAAAACAAAAAAACACAATAAAAACAATAAAATACATAAGAATGAAAACAATGTGGGTAAATCCGGAAATACTAATTTGCATATTTATGCAAATTAGTGATATATTTTATCACCATAAAAAACATGGATATGATGAATTACATCATTTGAAAGTATTTTTACAGAAAACCTAAAGAAATCTTGTAATTTCTCTTGATTTTAGATGAAAATCCCAATTTTCCCCCAAATTCGTCAAAAATTTGCATATTCAAAATTTTAATTAATTATAAAAAAAAAAATAATGGTCCAATTTTTGTTGTTTCTTCAAATTCTTATTCTACTAGACTTGTTTTACGTATGTGCCGATTTTCACGTCAATCGGTCCATTCGTTGCCGAGAATTGAGGGGGGGGCCAAAATAGCCCCCCCCCCCCCCCCCCCCCCCCCCCCCAGTGACTCAAGTGACCAAAATAACCCAGTGGGATTAGGGTTAAAGGGCAATGAAACTGGCTTTCGGCTATTATTATTGTTTAGAGGGTGAACAGACATTTTATTTGATACATAACTTGGCAATTTTGGCCTCCTGGATCCATGAAATCCTTACGTGAACATACCCACATTTTACTAATTCTTACGGCGGCAAAAGGTGATGAGAGCGGCCATGTTCTTGTAATTGCCCGACATGCTTTGCAAACTATGACGAGTGTGCTACGGGCCGAACAAAAAGCTTTTCACTGATATACAGACTCGTCAAAGCATCTACAAGTATTCAGACAATGGTTTCAATAGGTGCTATTGAAATGCATTAGTGCATATCACTGACCATAAGTCCGCACACACCTAATAATGGCGGCCTCCAGTGTTCGCATGAATAGTGGTAAACCCGATAGAGTTTTCACATATTTCTCCCAAAGCAGAAATCTAAGTCGGTTATCAAGTAGGATAAACTCTATTCTTGAGTTGCATTGCCCTTTAAGTTGCTTTACACCTAGGGGGTGTCACTCTGCCACAGAGAGGCGATTTTGGTTGGTTTGTTTATTCATAATTCTATGTTTACATCCCCACCCTACAGGACTTGGCCGAGAAGCACAGAAAAACCCACTACGGTCTGAAGATCCTGCAGAGTCGCGTGCTGGAGGACGAGTTGATACGCTGGAAGAGACAGCAGCAGCTAGCTGGCATTGGCGGGCCTCCAGAGGGCTCCTTGATCAACTCCAATGCTGGTATGAATTCATTCTCATATAGCTGAGGCAACTGATTTATTTCTGCATTTAACTCAACAAAACTGATTTCAAACCAACATGCAAGTTTTTAAAAAACGTATCAAGATACTTGTACAATCTTAACAATGGATGTGACTATACAATTGTTGGAGTGCAAAGTAAATAAATATAGCAGACCACCCGTCATGAATGAATGCAGCAGACCAACATAATTCCATGTTCCAATTTGTAATGCCAAGCCACTTTAAAGAGATTATATATCAGAACTTAGTTACAAGTATTTTATACAAGCCCTTACACAGTTGAAGGCCAGGTATAAGTTGTAAATGTGTTTGTGTGTCTGATTGCAGGTGCGAGGCACTGGCTGAGTTGATCTGGCACAACAGACAGCAGGTGAAGAAGGTTGAGCTCTTGAGACAACAGCTGCCCATCCCAGTCCCTGCAGGACAGGACCTGCTCCCAGAACTCAACAGGTGCTTCATGGCTCAGCTGTCAACACTAGTCACAAGGTAAACTATATATGATAATGATAATAATAATAAGAAAACTAATACTACTAATCGTCGTTGTCATCATCGTCATCATCATCATCGTCGTTGCCGTCATCGTCGTCGTCGCCATTGCCGTTGTCGTCGTCATCGTCATCATCATCATCACAAATCTAGACCACATTTTAACATTGAAAGTGAAATGGAATGCCTTACATGTAGGCCCAAATCAACCCTGAGTTATATAAACTCCATGGGTTAATAGTTTACAATACCAAAATAATGTGTGGGTTAAATTTAGTCCACCATGTTTTGCAAAAGACATCATAATGATTAGAACCAGGTTTAAATTTAACTCACTGTTGAAGATTTTGGGCACAGTGTCTGACTAAGTATGTTACATGAAAATGTGTTATCCTTCGCTGCAAACCTTTGCATTTAGGACCCTTTGCTCATTGAATAATAATAATCTTGTATAATACAATGTTTGCAATTTTTTTGTTCTTCTTTTTTACTTATTTCAGCACGTTTATCATAGAGAAACAACCACCTCAGGTCCTGAAGAAGGAAACCAGATTCTCAGCCTCAGTAAGGTATGCATATGTAGTCTAATTAAAGGGACTTGGTAACATTGTCCAAATCCTAAAAACTTACTTGGAACTCTAGTAGTTCTCTCATATCTTATCATATTCATATTAACAATAAAAACACGGGACAGGTTTCGGTTTTTCAATTTCCATTTCGTTCAAAAGATATTTACGATTGAAGTGTGTCTGTATGAAATTGTCTACAGGATAATTTCAGCCGTGTACAAAGTAAGTGCAATGAGTTAGTGAATATCACTCTGCTTTTTGCTCATATCTCAGCCAAAAAACATCCAATTAACGTGAAATGTTGACACATTACTTTGTGGACATATCAGATCACACCAATACACATTTTATTATGCCTCCGCAACGAAGTAGCCGGAGGCATTATGTTTTTGGGTTGTCCGTCCGTCCGTCCGTACGTACGTACGTCCCGTTCTCGTGATCGCGTTATCTCAAGAACGATTAACAGATTTTCACCAAACTTGGGTCATGTATGTATCTTGGGGGGCCAATGATCTGATTAGATTTTGGGGTCATGAGGTCAAAGGTCAAAGGTCACAGAGCTCATTATATATGCAAAAATAGATCGTGATCGCGTTATCTCAAGAACCGATTGACGGATTTTCACCAAACTTGGGTCATGTATGTATCTTGGGGGGCCAATGATCAGATAAAATTTTGGGGTCATGAGGTCAAAGGTCAAAGGTTAAAGGTCACAGAGCTCATTATATATGCAAAAATAGCTCGTGATCGCGTTATCTCAAGAACGGATTGACGGATTCTGACCAAGCTTGGTACATGTATGTATCTTGGGGGCCCGATGATCTGATTAGATTTTGGGGTCATGAGGTCAAAGGTCAAAGGTCACAGAGCTCATTATATATGCAAAAATAGCTCATGATCGCGTTATCTCAAGAAGGGATTGACAGATTCTGACCAAACTTGGTACATGTATGTTCCATGGAGAGCCAATGAACTGATTAGATTTTGGGGGTCATGAGGTCAAAGGTCAAAGGTCACAGAGCTCATTATATATGCAAAAATAGCTCGGGATCGCGTTATCTCAAGAACGGATTGACTGATTCTGACCAAACTTGGTACATGTATGTATCTTGGGGGGCCAATGATCTGATTAGATTTTGGGGTCATGAGGTCAAAGGTCAAAGGTCACAGAGCTCATTATATATGCAAAAATAGCTCATGATCGCGTTATCTCAAGAAGGGATTGACAGATTCTGACCAAACTTGGTACATGTATGTTCCATGGAGAGCCAATGAACTGATTAGATTTTGGGGGTCATGAGGTCAAAGGTCACAGGGCTCATTATATGTAAAAGTAGCTTGAGATTGGAAATCTCAAGAACTGAATATCAGATTTCAATCCAACTGGATACCTGAATGTATAATAGGGAACAATTGTAGTCATTAGATTTTGGGGTCATGAGGGCAAAGGTCAAGGTCACTTATAGCTCATAATTGTGATACGTCAAGATCTAAAAGACAGAGTACCATCAAAATTGAGTTGACAGAATTAATTCTGTGTACATGTTGATTTGGGCTTGCATAAATAAATTGCGTAATAGCGGAGGCATCATTTTCGACTGCGCGCAGTCGAAGATCCATCTAGTTAATCATTCATCACTTTTTGCACTTGTCAACAAAGTTACTGGATCCCTTTAAGAGGTGTTAAAGAAATAACCATTGCCCGAAGAGGTAGTTGAGGGTAATGGGAATTTCTGTACCACCAAGGTGTTAGACAGGCTATTTTATTTAAGCACATAGATTTGTTATTTTATATCACTTATCAGTATTGTGTATAACATTAATCTTAACACCTCAAAATAATAGAAAATCTCTTTAATTTGATATGTGCTTGTTCCATTTTAGATTCTGAAATCTCCTTTGACTTTGTACATAACCCACCAGTTTCATGTAACTGGTTTAATATACAAGAAAAGTTTTGAATATGCTTCAATATTCAAGTAGCTTATGTCATGAAATAGCATGCCAGCCGCACACAAAATTTGCCAATTGTAACCAAAAGGCAAACTTGTGTGGGGAAACAATAGAATATGATTATAATATAAAAGGTGTATCTATTTTTTATCTTTCTTTAACCCTTATTTTCTGACCAGATTGCTTGTAGGAGGCAAGCTGAATGTGCACATGAACCCACCGCAAGTCAAAGCCACAATCATCAGGTAAACTCCCTGCTAAATGATTGCTTTAAAGGGAACCAACACCCCAACATATTATTCTTATAAATGAAAGGTTATAGTTTTAGTAGTCCATTCCACCAACAAGTTCAGAGAAATATGTTTCCCGATAAATTAATTGAAAAACTCATTGGCATACTAAATTACCTGTGTTCGTGGGTCTACAGAAGGAGACTATTGTCTACGACGTACGCGTCTTCTGTGGTTCTATTGTCTCCCAAACGTACGCATGTATAGAATTGGCGCACTGGCAGACATTTGGCACATACGGAACCATGAGGCCCCGTTCGTTCCATGAGTGTTGCGCAAAGAGTTGCGTTTAACCCTCTAAACACTCTGGTCGATTAGTGTCCCAAACAGGCACGCACTTCTGTCGTCGTTAGTCGCAAATCTAGGCGCAAGGTGTAGAATGAGCGTGAATTTAAGAAGAAATGGCGCATTTCTTGCGGTGCAGCGCTCCATAAAATAGTGGGTTAAATTCAACCGCCCCACCCCCCTCCCCCCCATGATAATTCTACTCATAGTTTTTATTCAACATCCCCTGTGCTCATTTGAAATTGATGTTACAACTTATTATAGTTATAGCAGATGGCCCATCTTATACTGGCTTTATGAACTTAGCATATCTTCTTGTGGTAAATTGTTTTTATTTATTGCAAAGTTTTAAGGAGATTTGCTAATTACAGATAAGCAAGCGTACTTGTTATTTTGCAATTTTTTGTTTGATATGGTGCAAGGGTTTTGGATGGTTTTGAAATCATGTGAAACAACATTTAGGAAAAAGAATTTATTTAAAAAAATGATTCCCCTCCAAGTGCTCGCATATTTTAAAAACTTGATAATTGGTCCTTCTCATGGGTACCCATGAAATCAATTGCATAAGGTTCATTGGATTGAGATATGAACTTTTATTTTGGAATATGATAGATAAATTGCATAAGGTACAGTGAATTGAGATTATGAGATATCAACTTTTATTTTGGAATATGACAAATATTTAAGTTGATTAAAAGAGGGCAAAGAAAATGGGATTCCAACGGGATTAGAACCCGAGACCTCCGGATTGGTTTTTTCTTTGCCCTCTTTTAATCACATTATATTTCTGGTCAGTTTCTCTATATGTTTGTATTAAATATTTAAGTTGACGTTCTTGTGTTTTCCTCTTCTCATTCTAACAGTGAATCTCAAGCCAAGGCTGTACTGGCAAACGAGACTGCAAGCTGGAAGTAAGATTTCTATCCCCTTTCTTTGTAATCTGTTAACCCATTCCCTTTGAGATTCTGAAATCCCTGTAGACTTTGTACATAACCCATCAGGCTCCTGTAGGCAAGGGGTTAACAACCAATACTTCTTATGGAGACAATATACATGTATTACCAGTGTAATTAATTTATTTGAAGTACCAATGTAGCTCTTCTCCTTTGTCCATTTTTATTTTGTTTTATTTATAAATTTGAAATTAATTTTTTTGTTTTTTTATTCAGTGTTTTGAAGTGAAGTCTCAATGTACAATCCTGCTGAATTCTGTAAGATATTTGACATACTCATTGACTTGCTTGGACGTGAAGAAAGTATCAACAAGACTACTAAAGCTTAAAAATACCACTCTGTCATGTCAGCTCTCTTACCTTACAATTCTTGTTAAAACTGTAAACCAAAGTTATAGTAAAAAAAAAGAAGAAAAACAAAAAACCAGTCATACTCAAAACGAGGCTCTACAAACCCACACAAGTGAAAATTCAGTTGTGGGCAAATTCAGTTCGAAAGTCCTTTGCCCGACCGGGGGAAGTAATTTGGATTATAAAATGTTATAACTTTACAACATTACGTGAATGAAATGCCAAAATGATTGACACCAACTTATTTCTAAAGTGCATTTTAAAAATAAGGTTAATCAATAATTTCACTTGAATGTTCTTTATGACCATGACGAATGAAATGCTCAATGCTCAAAATAAGAAGAAAAAAAATGAGAGAAACATTACTTGAATCTGTTTCCTTTTTGATCCAGTGAGACGAGTGGAGACATCCTGAACAACTGTGGTGTGATGGAGTACCACCGAGAGACCGGTGTCCTCAATGTCACCTTCAGAAACATGGTAACCTAGCTATTGCCTTTCTTATATTAGATAATTAGTTGTTATAACTGCCGGGTTGAAACTTGTATATACCGTACTGACCGGTGTAATCGCCGCATACTTTTTCCTTGAAAAAACCCCGCAAAGTTGGGGTGCGGCGCGTACGCGGCGATAGTCAGATTTTAAATTTTGACAGGCCCCAAAACAACACATATCCGCATGTGTGGGACTAAAATGTATACTGCACTGTAATGTATTGCGTGATAAAAACATACAAAGCCAAATTGTATAAGTTTACCCTGGCCTAGAACGGTTTCTCACCTTTTTTGCCGATATTTGCTAAATCCGATACGTTTTTAACTTTGAAGTTACGATATTAATGAAACAAACTATACCAGCGCCGCGCTTGCCTGTCATTTACTGTACTGATTTAGACGTACACGCCGATAAGCATATGGTGTTTTTGGTATGATGCATGCAGCGCGCGCGTGATACGTACGGCATTGCACAGTAATACGGGTTCTCTGTAGTACAGTGCAGTAAGGGTACGGTAGAGGTTATTTTGATCGAGTATTTAAGTTCAATTCAGTACCACTTCAATGGTACATCGTATGCAGCAATACTCGACTCGTAGCTTGCAGTGCTAGTGGCAGTTTTATTGTTGCCAGTTTCCTTAGCGCACTTTTCTCCCACTTTAAAAAAAAGTCATTTCATTGCTCAAAGTCGGCATGTGGCCTTTACGCGGCTGCGGCGATTACGCCAGTCAGTACGGTATATGTTTATGACTGGCAAAACTCAATGTATGAATTACAAATGAAACATAAGATTCCTATGAAAACTTGGTATATTCAAGACTTGGCAAATTAAGCATGAGTTTCTATGAAAAGTTGGTATAATCAAGTTTTAATAGAGTACCGAAGTAGTGACGTCACATGCTTTTGTTATGGCATAGTAATGGTTCTAAACAACTTTTCCTTTCATACTGGCATTAAGTAGTGGGTCGGAGCCGGACGATTGCCTTCTTAGCAACCGCTAGATCACCAATTCATGACTTGCCTGACATTGTTTAGAACCATCACTCATGGCAATGAATAGCTCTGACGTCACACTTCGGTACTCTATACTAGGATTGACAAAAAGTACAGAAACGATGGATTACTTTCATTATGAATTCAATCTATGTTCACGTTGAACAACTGTGGTGTGATGGAGTACCACCGAGAGACCGTTGTCCTCAATGTCACCTTCAGAAACATGGTAACAAAACCAATTGCCCTTTTCAGAGCTACCAACCATTCTTTTTGTGTCATAGATTTCTTTTCTTTTTTAAAAACATAATTACAGCATAATTCAAGTAAATTTATTAACAATAATCCCCCTTTTCTGTTTCAAATTCATTATTGGGGCCATCTGGGTTCCCATTTTTCTGTTTTGCAAGTTTGGCAGCTCTGCCTTATCATGTTATTTACTACTGCAGGTAGAATCTTGTATTTAAATTTATATTTATGACTTGCAAAATTTTATGTATACATTAGATTACAAATGAAACATTGGATTTTTGACAATTTCGTAAATTACAGGATGTATTTAATGAAACATAGGATTCTATGAAAAATTGCTGTATTCAAGACAAAGTGAAAAGGCTACTGAAAAGAAGTTCCATTATGATTTTAAATTCAATAGATGTTTCATGCAAGTAATCATAGTAACCAGTTAGTGGTGAGCGTGTGTGATATTTGGTTCTTCAGTCAAATTTAATTGCTTGTGTCGTTTGAATACTTAACCCTATCTTAACTGGTGGGGCGGGGGGGGGGGGTCAATTTGACCCCCCCCCCCTCGACTTTTCGCGCGATAATTCTGCAACGCGTGCAGATATTGCCGCGCGACTTCATGAGTTTTTTCATTGAAGTCTTGCACAACTTTTGAGACCAAATTTGCGACGACCGGGTATACCGTTCTAAAGTCTCGTGACCTTTTGTAAGTGAGCGTCGGCCCAAAAATCGCTAAATTTTGTGATTTGTGTACAAATCCTATGGAAATTGATTTTTTCCTAGAAAAGACAAAAACTTCATTATTTTTCATTCTAATCACTGCAATCATTTAATTTTTGGCTAAAAATGGTTGGATAATGGTCAATAATTATTTCCATAAATGAAAAAAACAATAAAAAACATAAGTCGAAAAAACAAAGAAATACATAAGAAATTCCAAAAACAAAGAAATACATTTAAAAAAAATTTGTTGTTGATAACCTGTTAATTAAGTCATAAAGAATATTCATGTACAAAATTAGCATATTCTGAGCAATATTTAGTGATTTACAGACAAAAAGAGGATTTTTGCATAAATTAGCGTTCTTCGCTCATTAATATGCATATAATTTGCATATTTAACATTGGATCGATTAAACGAAAACATGAAAGCGTCGCTAACACTTCAATGTACCTCCATGCAAAATTTTGCGTGAATCGGACGAGCGGTCTCCGAGATCTTAGGGGGGGGGGGTCAAATTGACCCCCCCCCCCCCAGTAAAAACCTGGTCTGAAATAGCCCAGTTAGAATAGGGTTAAAGGGGAAGTTTCCCCACCTTTAATTTACTTTTGAGTATACACATTAAAACATAATTTCATGCACGTTTGCCCTCTGAACAAAGGAGGGGGGGGGGGGGGGGGGGGGGGTCATCCAAATTCCCTCGCTGTGGGGCTACATCGGGTACAGCATGGAAGCTGCCATTATATTTTTTGAAACCCAGATTTTAAATTGTTCGTGCTAAAATGTTACGTCAAACCCGAACAAACAAGCTCGGCCTCTTTTTTTAGCTCTCGCAGCTCAGGGTTTGTGCATCAACAAAAGGCAAAACGTGAGCCAACAAAAAGAGTTGTTCAGGTTTGACGTCACATTATGGAGCGAACAATTCCAAATCCGAGTTTCATAAACATCAATGGCAGCCTCCATGAATGGGATTAGCGTGTACAGCGAGTGACTTTGAATGATGATCCTTCCTTGCCCTGAGGGCCAATGTTGGACGTATTTGCATAAAATTCTGTTTTAATGTGTAGAGAACTAAATAAATGGTGGGGAAACTTCCCCTTTAAGTTGTCTGGGGCAAGCCTGAATTCAGGCCCTGGCCACCTAGAAATTGATTTTCATTCTTGTTATTTTACACACAAATTGAGGCTCTGAACTTTCAGCATACTGCAAGCCTCTACACTAACTTTCTTCTCTACTAGACCGGTCGGGCAAGTAAAATCATAAATAGTCAAATTTTAATTGCCCGAACAGAAGATTTACTTGCCCACTTCTAGATGAGAAATATCAGTATTGAATTTCATTTCTACTCTCACAGTTGAAGAGAAATTGAAGTTGCCCGATTGGGCAAAGAAACTAGACCTTTTATGAAATTTGACTTGCCCGACATCAATTTTTGCTTGCCCTGGGCAAGTGTTATTGTCGAGCCCTGCATACTGGCATCCCTGCTAAGCTTTCTAGTAAAGTGTACATTTGTTTAATACAAACATTTGCATTGGATGTACAGTATACAAATGATGCGCAGGTATGAGTGGGTCGGTAGGAATTGTTTGCACAAGGTAACTATGGAACTGTTAAACCCACGAGGCGAAGCCGAGTGGGTTTAGACTAGTTTCCATAGTTACCGCGTGCAAACAATTCCACCGACCCACGAAATAAACTTGCGCATCATCTGTTTTATAGAATGGGCATTGTTACGCCCCCCAAAAAGTCAAAAAATTAAAAATTAGAAAAATTACCGGATGCATGAAATAATTTTACCGGACGCATGACATTTTTTACCGGATGCATGAAATTTTTACCGTACGCATGACATTTTTACCCGACGCATGATTTTTTTACCGGACGCATGACTTTGCATGCATCCAGTACAATTAATTGTCTGCACAAATTTTGCTCTCAACCAATCAGATTGCAGGGATTTATCAACCCATTCTATAATAAATACTAATTATTTTACACACAAACCAGGTATGTCCATGAATCCATTTTCAGGCTCTAAACTTGTAACTTCCTGGCATCTATGCCAAACATTTATTACAGACATTCGCATTAGATTAACATTCATTACAAAACTAGCGGTTTTGCCAGCAGTAATGTTGCAATTTGTGCAATGGTTGATGTGGTCTGTGAAAGTTTCACTTTCACTTTATTTATTTTCAATACCCTAAATAATTGTTGATTGGTAGGTCTGTTTCAGAGAAATGCTATAAATAGGGCTATTATCTCAATTTCCCTATGATAGCCCAGATTTGCTGCCAGAGTTGTAATGTTAGTTTGCCTTGCCCTTTTGGGCCTACGTAATTTTGCCATGAGCATGCAATTAAAACAATCGGAGGAAAAAGGGGAAGTTATAAATGGCAGATAAGAAAATATTTATAGTGACGAGAATTCAAAAAAAAAATAGAATGGTTGTTTACGCTTGGTACATACTTTCCTCCCACCATTGTGTCTGGGATGATAAAAAGTGTCCTGAACTAGACTAAATTTTGTGGCTTTCGTAGAAATTTCACATTTGGTACATGTGATTGTGTTGCAATTATGCATCATTTATGCTTAGTTTGTTTCAGGCGCACAGAGTGTAGAGTCATGCCTTCCCTAACTCCAGTATTTCTTGAAAAGTCTGTTTAATAGGGGCCTCGGATTTTCGATCACAGCAGAATCTTCATCAGAGGCAATATTAAAGCGATCCTAGCATAATATTCACTAAAACCTTTCACTAGAGTAGTGGGATTTTAGCCTCTTTCAAAAATTCTGCTTGGATCGAAAGCTCAATAATAATAATAGTGGATACTTGTATAACGCACGATCCGTCTCTCCGACGCTCACAGCGCTTGCTTTGGTCCCTGAATGATTCTCATTTGATTGTACAAGCAATTTTGTTGTCGCGAAGCAGTTTCGAACAGTATTTTTCTTCATCCAGTAATTGTCCACTTTTCTTTGCTGAAAAGAATTCATAGAGCAAACAGAAGAGTATTGCACAAGCGATGTTGTAATAGCTTAGCAGTTTTGAACAGTATTTATCTTCCATCTCCAGTAATTTTTGACAACCTTTCTTTACTGAACAGTCGCTGAAGAGGATTCGCAGAGCCGACAGAAGAGGGTCTGAGGTGAGTGCTTTTATTACATGGGAGTTTTATTTCCCCCCCCCCCCTCCTCAACGGTTAGAAATAAACTGTGGAATATGAGTGGAAACAGTGTTAGATGTTCATGTAGAAATGGCATAACTCTTGGAATTTAATATTAAGTTGAGATCGGCTGTCACTCCACCACCCCCAACACTGCTCCCTATAACAACCCACCATGTTAATGTTGAAATTAGCTGCCACCCCTCCCCTCTACCTCCCCCCTTGTTAACCCACTTCTCTGCTGACCATTGCTATGTCACTACCGTGTACATGTACGTTGACTCCTACTTACTACCCAGAGCAGTAACAAAAAATAGGGAAAGTATGAAATGCAAGGCAGTGAATACATAAACATTTTTATTTTCAAGGACTACTTTTCAATCATTTCAGCGTGAAAAATCGCACTGACATTTATTGTGCATACAAAAAAACTGGAGCAAAATTTATGGGGGCTTAATTGCTCTTGAGCCCCCCCCCCCCCTTCCTGGCACTGTGTATTTTCTTCACCGATATAAGGCAAGGTAAATAGGTGTGCTGCTTTGTTTCTGATCACCTTTGATTGTGGTGGTTTCTCTCGGTAGTTTGTGACAGAGGAGAAGTTCACCATCCTGTTCCAGTCGCAGTTCTCTGTGGCAAGCGGCGAGCTCGTCTTCCAAGTCAGGGTAAGTTCTCTCTATGCACTCTCTCTTTGTTCTAGATTCGACTTGTCGGTTTAAGTGATCCATTAACCAATGCTAGAAATTAACATGTTTTACTTTGTGGCCCAGTTGGGCAAGTAAAAACAAGATTGTTCACTTCCTAGTGGCCCCAAATCTAAATCTGGTGTCCCTAAACAAAATAAAAAACATATTACATTAGTTCTTTTATATTTGGTTGCCCGATTGGGACATAGGGATTTAACATCAATGAATTTGGGTGGCCCATAGCTAATTTCTAGTGGCCGCCGGCCTGAACTAATTTTGAGCACTACTTCATAAGATTTTCCACAAAATTTATATTTGACACTTCACTCAAATACCAATATCATTCTAAAATTCTTCTGAATGATGTGTCATAATGTCATTGAAAAAAAGTGAGAAAAAAGTTGATATATGGTTTTATTTCCTACAGCCCATTGATTTTTACTCCCATCAAAAAGCATTCCTGAAACGTTTTCTTTCATTCATTATATATCTCCATAATTAGGGAGACATTTGAAAAATCAAACCCCATTTCATTCTTCTGTTTATACAAGTTATAAGAGCAATATGAAAGCTCCAAGTGTCGTCGGTTGAATTGGACTGGGTTAATGGATCACTGAACTATTTGATACTTAAAGGGGTAGTTCAGTTTTGGTATAGAGGGCGCTGCACGAAATAATTTTTTTGTGCGATAATGAAAAACTGAGTGTAAAATTTGAAAGAGCATACAATTTTAATGACAGAATAAACTTTATTTGATCAAAATCGGTTTAGAAATGGCGGAATTATCAATAAATATATCTGATCGGAATAAATCTGGGGCCCAGATTTATTCAATGATTTTTTTTTTTAATTTTAAAAATGCTTACACTTTTTCGACAATTTTCAATAGGTGTTTAAATAGTTGTTGATGATCTCTCATACCAAAACTGTACTACCCCTTTAAAATATGTTATAATAATGATGTGGAAAGTGTAATTATATATCATGGATAGTGCATAAATGAAAAAAAAAATTCTTCTTTACAATAAGCATATACATTATATAAATAAAAGAGCATTTTAAATTGATGTTAGTTTATTTACATTATCAACAAATTGAATATATTTTATAACAAATTTTACGAACAGTTTGTAAATGCTTAGTCTAATCTTGTTTTTATTTGTCCACAAAATTATGATGTAATTGATTGAATTGAAAATATGTTGATTATATGATAAATTGTTAGTTTTATATAATATGTGACTCTGTGCAATGGCAATATAAATGTATAAGGAGCATCCATATTCAATTGTCTTGGCTACTCTGGGTAGCACGGGAACATTTCCTTCACATTATTCGTTGTGCATGGCTTTTTCATCGAAAGGGAGAAGCGGACAATAATTAATGGTGTAACTTTTGGTTCTCTAAAACATTTAATATCTTCCTAGCAGTTTCTAGCACTTTTTTTTTAGTAGTTTGCTATTCTACCTTTTATCTTTATTTATGTAATAGCTGAGGATTTCTTCATATTTCTCAATTTCTTTACATCAATTTAATAACAAAAAAACATCTAGTGTGATTAATCCATTTGAAGGCTTTTTGAGCCAATATTAAAAAGTACACAAGAGAGAGCAGAGGCTCTGTAAAATTGCATAGAGTTCAATGCAAATAAAATTTTAGATTGCTTTATTTTTACTTTTTCTCCTGGAGTGAATCTGTACATACAAACAAATCTGCTAGGTGCCTGATGTGGTCACATGTACTCATTTTCATGTGTATAAATAATCATTGCCAACAATTTTGGAAGAATTTGAAATTAACCAAAAAAGCATTTGTTCTAATAAACAAACAAACAAACCAACCCCCACAAATTAACACTTCCATGTGATTATTGAATCAGGCACATGAAAATGTTCAAAGAAGTGTCTTTGTTTTCACACATTGTATATAATGATAGCAAAACTGCTAGAATATATTTTAATTTCGGGAAAGAGGGCATTAACTTTTTTCTACTCTGATGCAAATGTTTTTACTTCACATGTAATCACGGTATTACTTTTTGGTTTTCTCTCCTTATTTCCCTGTATCTTTTTCAATCCTTATCTCTGCTTTGAAATTCTCATTCTTCTCTTCTTTTGCCACTTGTTTTGTTTGCATTCATTTTGTTGTATGTCATTATTAACACTCTTTCAATTCTTAACAAAATCATAATTTTGTAACATGGACATGTTTTAACAAAAATTCCTGTGCATTTTTGTTCAGTAATTTGTATTCGTATTTATATTACTTCATACATCTTAATCTATATTTTTAACATTTAATCTCTCTATTTCCTCTTTATAAAACGTAACTTCCTTGCAAAAAACGTAACTTCCTTGCCCCTTTTAAATGTGGCATGTTCTATAATTGTGTATCATATTTGTTGTCCATGGACATATATATTTCATATTTCTATCAATTTGTTTCCAATTGATTTCCATATACGTGTATACTGTATATACATATATATTTATTTTTAAATTTTATTGTATCTTCCTCGTGGGTACACCTTCAGACCATGTCACTTCCAGTTGTTGTAGTATCCCATGGCAACCAGGAATGCAATGCCCTAGCAACCATTCTCTGGGACAATGCATTTGGCGAATCTGTAAGTCACGAGATAGGTGGAATGTTGTTGACCGGGTTGCCTGGTCGGTCACTCCCTGTTTATCGATGGTCAAGAAACTACATGTAGTCCCCTTTGTGTCCCGCTGTATACCATACTGCATGATGCGTAGATTGTGCCAAATCTGCATGACGCGTTCGCTGTGTTAATTCTGCATGATGCGTAGACTGCCTGAATTCTGTATGGTGCATACACTGCACCATTATGCATAGATTGTGTTTAATCTGCATGGTTTTCATCTCTTGTCACTGGGTCATTCTTGTCTTGCAATTGTTCCACATTATAGAGTACCAAAGTGATGACATCACAGTCTTTTGATATACCATAGCCAGGGCTCCACACTTACCTTTTTTTGTCAGTGGCCCGGTTGGGCCAGTGAAATAATTTCTTCCCCTTATCTGGTGGCCCGAAAATTTTATTTCATTTCATGAGTAAACTTTTTGCTATTCAAAATATCACTCTTTCCTAATCATGAAGCATGACATGGAAGAAAACAGGATTTTCTAATCTTGTCAATGTCAGGTTGAAAATCTGCTTGCCCGATCGGGCCACCAAAATATGACTTTTATACATTTTTGCTGGTCCGAAGTGCAATTTCACTGGCCTCTGGCCAGCGGGCCAGTGTGTGTCGAGCCCTGCCATAGCGATTGGTTCTCAACCCTTAGTAGGCTTTTGATTTAGGGTTGGATATGGCCAATTGCTTTCTTAGCAGACACCAGATCATACATTCTTGGCTTGCCTGTCATTGTTTTTAGAATCATTACCCATGACAATCAATTGCTTTGATGGCACAATTTTGGACTCTATTTTATTCATGTCATAATCATTGGTAATGAAACTGCCTTGGAAACCTGCCTGTACGTCAGATTGATGTATTTCTCTTAATTGCTCATTTTGTCTGATCTAAATGAACAAATACTTTCAGCAAATGCACAGAAAAGCCCCCCCCCCCCAAAAAAAAAAAGAAGAACAAATGAGACAAGTTTTTGAAAACATAAGTACACACGACACATGTTATTTTGTCGCTGTTATGTCATTGTTACTTGACAAAACAAACTATACTTCTACTTTAAATTCCCATTTCAAGGCATTTTTACCTACTGCACTTCATGCTTAGCTGTATCATGCATGTTTACATGTTTTTTTCTTTGATGTTTACTCTTTCCTCTTTTCTTCTTGATCTTGTAGAAATTAACCATATTTATTTTGTTCTTTATTTTAAGTGTATCACTGACTTGTGGCCCATTGTGACTTCTCACTAATCTTTTCCTTCACTAACAGGCATTAACCATCTAACCAAACAAACACAACCAAGAGATATGTTTTGTTGCCATTGCATGGAGTCAACTGCGTATTGTAAAATCAGCCTGTCAATTATCCACCATGAAACACACATGTTTTATATCGATAATTTGCGAGGCATTTTCTAATTGATGCGTACAGTATGTAATGTGACTTGTGCCATGCCCCTGCATGATGTAACTTTAACACCTTGTTGTCACTTCCCATGCCTCCCATTTCACCCTACCCCTGTTGCCCCCTCCCGCCCCCTTCCTTTATCGCCATCCTCTACCCCCTTTCCCCCTCTTTATCCTCCGCCCTTCTTTCCACCCCACCCTAACTCCCTTCTTTCCACCCTCTTTAATTCCCTTCTCCTATCCACGTTTCACTCTGTTGTCACTTCCTGTGTCTCCCATTTCACCCCACCCTTGTTGCCCCCTCCTGTCCCCACCCTCTATCTCCATTCCACCCTCTACCCCCATTCCACCCTCTACCCCTGTTTATATCCACCTTTATCCTCAACTTCTTACGCCCACCCTAAATCCCTTCTTTTACCCCACTCTAACTCCCTTCTTCCATCCACTGTTCCAACCTATCATGTCTCGACTGTTCCCCACCCAAACCACCTCTTGTCCTTACCCCCATCCCCCACCAACCATCACACCCCACCCCCCACCCCATGACTGCATCAACCCATGTGCCTTGTTGCTATGGTAACCCGTCCATTGCATGGTGCGATGCAGACCATGTCCCTGCCCGTTGTCGTCATAGTGCACGGGAACCAGGAGTCCAATGCACTGGCCACTGTGCTGTGGGACAATGCGTTTGGCAGCTCTGTAAGTATGCATTTATCTTCATGTACATGTACACGTCGATCTACATCTACACATTAAGTCAGTTGAGAAAGAGAAAGGCGCTAAATCACTCTTTGTACTTTGGAGATAATGGTGTTTAAAGTTGGGGAGCCTTGTAGATACCTAGTTTAGCTCTCTTTTATTTTTGATCAATATTCCCCAAATTAGAAATAATTACTATCTGATAATTTAGCATAACAAAGAGAAGGCTCAGATCTGCAAGATGGTATACCATCTGTAGAACTCAATTTAGCAAAAAATTGACTTCACGCCCTTCTCACCTGATGTTTTCAGTGTGCACAGTCCAAGGTAAGAAAAGAAGAGCAACATTTCTACTTGATTTTATTTTATTTGCCACATTTTCAACCAATTATAAAGCATACAATAAATAAACAAATCGTGAACATAGGAATATAGTTCAATATCAGATAAGCATATATGCATGATAAATTATTAAAGTAACTTATTCAGAAAACATGAAAGGCTCTAAGCTATGTTCAGACACAACCTTGACATATATGACGTTGACATTTGCGACTCCGCTGTTTCATGAAAGCCTTTGGTTACAACACCTATGTCTTGAACTTCTTGATTCACCTGTCAAATAATAAGTGGTATCGTTAGGTTTCTTTGGGCACAAACAAAATCAATCCAGATCTTTTTGAAAAAGGTATTTAAATTTGTTTTTTTGCATAAATGTTTTAACAATCTATGTGTAACTTTATTTCCATTTTTCAGGTGCCATTTAAAAAACTATTAAACTCATGTGACATTTCTTGTTCTACTGTTTAAACAAATTTATAGCAAACGCTATTGTAGTGCGCGATACTTTTGATATGCCTTATTTCCCAACTTAGGAGCCTCTTGTAGAACAGTTTAGGACAACTGTCTTATGTCTGTAGATCAGACACAGTTAAGAACCTGAAATGGCTGAGAGCCTTTTGTGAAATCGGGCCCAAGTTGTGATATATGCTGTTTTCAAGTTCTCAGTTATACTAACTCTAACTCTTAATAATAATAATCTAGCAAAATGTGTGTCCCCGATGACATGTTTCTTGTGTGCATACCGTTATATATTGGACAAGCTCAATTGGACAACATGATTATACATACATTTCTGCTTGACAATGGTCCTGTTGCAGAAAGAGTTACAATGAGTTGTAAAGATGCAATTAATTGCAAGTCAGATCCTGTGACTGAATGTGCAAATCTGATTGGTTCAAGCATTGTTGCAATTGCAACTTTACAGTCAACTGGGCTCGGTGTGGCAAAATTTAATGTACTTGGTAGCTTCATTGTCCGGAGTAAAAATGTTTTGATGGATGGACAAAATATCAGTTAAATTTTCTATGCATGCAAAATATTCAGTGAAATTTTCATGACGAATGCATTTGGCATATTAGCTTAATGTTGATTTAAATTTCTCATGAAAGAAAAGAGTATCTGCCTTGTCTAAAGTTCTATTGTTTTTTGTGCTTTTTCTCCATTTGATAGGTGCCATATGTGGTACCTGATGTATATGGCACCTGTTAGTGTCTGATTTATAGGTCAGGGGCCCGTTTCATGAAAGGGTCTTATGTTAAGACCATCTTAACTGTCACGTGACTGTGACTGATCTACGGGCATACGGATGGCGTTTGTTCCGATCACAAAGGACAGTTAAGACGGTCTTAACATAAGACCCTTTCATGAAATGGGCCCCTGGTTTATAATCTTTATTAGAGGTCAAAGTCTGAATGACGTAGACAAACTATTACAAGTAAACAGTAACTCGGTATATGATTAGGAGGAGAAGCTTCCTTGCTTAAAGTTATATTGTCCAATATCCATTTGTTTTAAATAGTTGAATAAATGATATAAAAATGAAATGAATATGATTGGGTGCCATGTGTGGAACCTGGTGAGGTCCGATTAAGGGTTAAAGTCCTGATAAGGAGTTCAAGTTTTAACGACCCTCTGACAAACTATTAAAAGTAACAGTACTGCAGTACATGATAAGCTTAAAGTGATCCATTAACTTGTTTTTTTGTCCAAAAGTAATGTTTGGGCCTTCACTCATGATGTCAATGTAAGATTCTTTAGTATAATATGTGAGAATTTCATTGAAAAATAATAACGTTTACCTAGGGAATACAGAGAAAATCAATGTCTGATGTGATCCGGGTCGTTCGCGTGAAGTATCCAAATTATGATACTATGGACGATTGCGTATCCAAATTCAGATACTCTCTAATACGGTCAGAAAATGTCTACCTATATTCAAATCTAAATTCAATCTTAAATGTATCCATGACTATGTAGACGTTTGAAAAATTAAAACCCATTTTATTCTTCTGTTACCATAAGCCAAACAACCACGTACAAGAGAAGTGGGAAAGCTCCAAGTAATTTTGGTTTAGATTGAACAAAGTTACTGGATCACTTCAGGCTTGAATACAATGGGAGTATGCTCCATTGTTTATGCTGTTATCTTTTCTCTCTATTTAATAGGGTCGGGTGCCATTTGTAGTACCGGATGGAGTCCCCTGGCCAGATATGGGGCAAGCGCTCAACTCCAAGTTCATGCTTGCTAATGGGCGGAGTCTCAGCGACAGCAACATTCACTATCTGGGGCAGAAGGCGTTTAGTCGTAAGTCTCAAGGACTTAGTTTCCTTGTTTTTCTAAAGACCACTGCACACTACATGATCCAATTCCGATCTGACTAACAACTGCGTATCTGAACTAAAGCAAGATGTGTGTATTTAAAGCATGTAGTATAGTTCAGATCCTCAATCGTTCGTTGGATAGGATCGTGTAGTGTAGTGTACACTGGGCTTGTGTCCCAAAAGAAGACTTTTGTTGTTTCACGGCATGAAGCACGACTTCCTAAAAGAGGTAAATTCTAAGCGATCTTAAGTGATCACGACCGTGGCTAGTGAGTGGAGAGAACATGCATTGCGCTGCAGTAAATACTATAAACTATACAAATTACGATGGTATTTACAGCAGCGCAAGACATGTTCTCTCCTCGCAAGCCACGATCATGATTGCTTAGAATAAACAATTTTCAAAGTTAAATGCAACAAAATTGTAACTTCTAGGAAGGAATAACACATCAAGATACGTTTGTTTGATCTCCGCTATACTTCCTTTTATAGATAAATTTCAAATCAGTACCGTTTGTCTTCTAAATTTTGATGCAGTCCGATTCATAGTGTTTTGTGTTTTATTCATAGCAAACTCAAAGAAGTTATGAATTCTCCTGGGAAGCGGCTCATAATTACCTCTTTTTTAACTTCATAGACTTCAGTAAATAGGATAATATCTCATAGGCAAAAAATCATAGAGAAGGATGTTTTTACTTATCCTCTTCACACTTTGTCCATCAACATTTGACATTAAATCGGGAAATATACTTCTTTTTTTTTTTTTCCCCGGGGGGTGGGGGGGGGGGGGGGGGTGATTAATACACCCGTAAATACTGTATGTGACATGCATTTTTTTTCTCGAGAGACACTCAGTCGTGAAGTTTAAAATACAAGGCTCATTTCATTGTAACGTTTTTTTATGATCAGTTTAAAACCATTCCCATGGGAAAGAACTTAGCTGCACTAATCAATCAGTTGGAGTAACGATTGTTTGTTTTTGTCCTCTATAAACCATTTGTATTCCAAGCAGACCACAATGTGGCGCAGACAGAGGATTTCAGCAGTGTGTACGTCACATGGAGTATCTTTAACAGGGTGAGTAGTATTCATTCATACAACCATTGCAAAGGTACTAATATTTGTGTAGTGACCACCTAAGGGAAAAAAGCAAACAAATACTAAAAATAATGGCGTTATTGTTTTTGCATGTATACGAACACTTCATAAACCGTAGTGGCAGGGGAACTAGGCAGGTGAACTTGGCAAACATTCAAGGCGAACAGGTTGCGAGAGAATCTAGACTGGAAAATCATTACCATTCCCCCCAATAGTACTCAAGTTTCAACAACAATGCATAAGTGAGTAGGATGTGCGTTAGCGTGGTATATTTGGATGTATTTGACCGAGTTCACCAGTGTGGCCAAGTTCCCCGCAAATGCTGCACAGTATGTCGATGTTACCGGTAGAAGTTTTTTTTCCCTGTGTAATGACATGTATAATGCACGGACAATAAACGTTCATTTCAGTTCAGTTGAAGTAAATTCAATATTGATTTTATTATTGTATTTTCCTCACATCTTTCCCCCTGTGTGGCAGGACCCGTTGCCGAATCGCACGTTCACCTTCTGGCGCTGGTTCCACGGAGTCCTGGAGCTGACCAGGAAGCACCTCAGAGGGCCCTGGAATGATGGGTAAGACATGGCTCCGCACTCGCACGGGCCCGCTGGCCCTGGGCCAGTGAAATTACGCTTCGGGCCAGCAAAAATATATAAAAGTCATATTTTGGTGGTCCGATCGGCAAGCAGATTTTCAACCCGACAATGACACAATTATAAAAATCTTGTTTTCTTCCATGTCATGCTTCATCTATATAGCACAGGAAGAGTGATATTTTGAATAATAAAACGTTCACTCATGAAATTATATTTTCGGGCTAGTTAAATTTATTTTTTTTTTTTGGGGGGGGGGGGGGGGGGGGGGGCCACCAGAAAAGGGGAAGAAATGATTTGACAAAAAAGGTAAGCGTGGGGCCCTAGGTAAGACCTGCAATAATGTCAAGGGCTATGACACGCCTCTACACTAACCTTTATCTCTACTAGCCCGTTCGGGCAAGTAAAATTATAACTTTTCAAAGCTCACTTGCCTGAACATACTGAATATGCTTGCCCGCTTATTTATAATAGATCTACATGTAAGGAGTTACGTCATGCTCTCATAGTTGACCAACAATTTATTTGCCTCATCGAGCAACCAACTAGGAGATTTATGAAATTTTGCTTGCCCAATATAAATTTTTACTTGCCCCGGGCAATATGGCTAGTGCTATTGTGATAAATAATAATGTCATCACCACTGCCACCACCTTCCCACCCCCAATATTACCATATGTGACTGGCTATAGCAAAACCCTGCACTTGTCGGTACAAATAATAATGTAGATTTTCATACCATTAGAAAGGCCTCATCACAAGCTTTCATTTGATGCTTTGTTCTAACAAAGTGGTCAATAATTGGAGAAGATATGATTGTTTCAATTTTACAATCATAAGCCTTTTACACACATTATGTGAACAAAAAGCCCATTTCTTCAGAACATGAATTACCGACAAGTGCAGGGTTTTTGCTATAGCCGGTCACATATATGGCCAGCTCTGGAAACATTAGGCTCTCGTCTGGAAAAGGAAGAAAAAAAACAAACAAATAAATAAAAATTAAAAACAAATTATTATGGCTTATTAATAGAACTCATCATTAGCTTTCATTTGATACCATAAACGTGAAACAGTGACTCAGAGATCTGAGACATTACCATAGCTTCTAACTTGCTTGAGCATTGTAAAGGGATTTTTGTTTACAGACGAACAGCCAGCACAATAGCTTTCTTGCTCAGTTGGTAGAGCATCGGTCTACCGTCTAGCGATCCGGAGGTCTTGGGTTCGATTCCCAGTGAAGACTAATTTTCTTTGTTAATTTTCCATTATATATATTTCTGGTCAGTTTTCCCTATGTTTGGATTTCAATTTTAAGGAAGCCGGAATCTTTGTACATGTTTTCACCCTAACAAAAGAAAGTTTTGTGTAATATTGACTTTTTGCTTATGCGAACAGTTCCATCATGGGGTTTGTGTCGAGGAGCATGGCTCATGACCTGTTGCTGTCCAAGCAAGTCGGATGCTTCCTGCTTCGCTTCAGCGACTCAGAGATCGGAGGCATCACCATTGCGTGGCTGGCAGAGGACCCTAACACAGGTCAGTGATTCACTCCAGATAGACATACATGTATAGTCAAACCTGCCATTAGTGGCCACCTGTCTATAGCAGCAAACCTGCCCATGTAGTGGCCACCAAAAGTGATCCCCTGCAAAGAATTACATTGTTAGGGAACCTGTATGTACTACAGGTCACCTGACGTTAGTGGTACATTTTCTTGTTTTTCTTTAATAGGTGATCACTATACAAAGGTTTGACTGTATATCTCTTTCTCAAGACTTTGTTGTGTAATAGAGTACCTAAGAGTGACATCACCGCTATTCATGGCCATGGGTAATGGTTTTAAACAATGTCAGGCAAGCTATAGACATTCTGTGACCTGGTGGTTGCTGAGAAGGCAATTGCCAAGCTTCAACACACTATCAAAAGCCTCAATTAAAGGTACATTTTTTAGAATAATTACCATGTTTTAGAATAATTACCATGTTATAAGAATAGAATGTGACATTGCCACTTCTAGACACTATGAGATTCGTTTCTCATAGATATGTATTATATTGCATTTATAATCTTTTGATGCATGAATCCAATATTATTATTGATACCATCTTGAAAGATCTTTACCTACTGGCATTATTACCACATTCATTTAGGCATAGTTTAAAAGCTCATTGCAAACATTCTCAGCTCCCCAAAGAGCATACACCTATACATTGATCAAGCTAATTTGCACAATGGATATGGGTTATAAATATATGTGCATACAAGTTCTAAAATTACTCAGAACAGTTCATGTTTCTGTGATGGCTGTGCATTTTCAGGTATGGGGATGACTATGGTACTTGTGAGTAAAAAGTGATATCCTATTTCCTCATGTATTACTTTGAAAGAAGATGGTTTGAATGCTGCTTTAAAAAAAAAGTTTAATATTGATATATCTATATAACTTTATTGTGTGTTCCCTTGATGTAGAATTTTTATTTGTAAACGGTCTGTTTATTTGGTGATAGAGAGATATAGGGTTGAGGTTTGGGTTAGGGTTAGACGAGTAAAACCCCAATCTATACTGCAAGTAAAACAAATATTGCTTCCCTGACACTTACTGTTTATTTCTGTATGAACCAGGCGAGCGTCAGGTGTACAACCTGCAGCCATTCACTGCCGATGACTTCAACATCCGGTCCCTGGCCGACCGCGTCCACGACCTGAGTCATCTCACCCACCTCTACCCCGACATTCCCAAGGACACAGGCTTTGGCCAATACTACACCAACGATCGTAAGTCTTTGATTCTCTCTTTTGGTTCCTCTTCAAACTATATATTAATTCCCAAAGCAGGGATGTTATTTGGGGGGCTACTTGTCAAGTTTTCCTGTATTAACCCTAATCCCATTGGGTTAATTTGGTCACTTGAGTCCATTAGGGGGGGGGGGGGCATTTTGGCCCCCCCCCCCCCCCCTCAAATCTCGGCAACGAATGGACCGATTGACTTGAAAATTGGCACAAACATAAAACAAGTCAAGTAGCTCCGCGCCAGACCCTTTCATGAAACGGGGCCCTTGTTTCTTATCTTTGTTTCTGTTCAAAACATGCATTCATCCCCAAAGCAGGGGTGGGGGGGGGGGGGGGGGGGGGGCTACTTGTCAAGACACACAGAAACTTCTAAGAATTCACAGGGCTCTTTATGCCATTTTGAGTGCTAATTTGCCCCAAGCCATCATTATTATCATTATCATCATCATCATCATCATCACCATTATCATCACCATTATCGTTGTCGTTACCACCACCACCACCACCACCACTTTTAACAGAATACCTTCAATGCTTTATGTTCTGCAATCTAAAGTTGTCCATGTAACACTTGGTCTATGGATGTATTTCATCTAATCAACTTCTTCCTAAATGTCTCCTTCTCGCCGACAGAGGTGCACACCACCGGTGACCATGGCTACGTGCCTACAGGTCTAGTCAGCCACATCCCCAACTTCCCCAGGTAAGAAATGTGTACTGTATATGATGTATGTCTATTCCCCTATTCAACTGCTAAGAATTGTTCAATGTGAATCTTAACCCATTCAGGACTGATTGATTTTGATACAACATGACTGTATTCTCCATCGATCCAAGCCGGAGTATTTTCGGGACCAGTCTTAAATGGGTTAACACTTAAAGTCTTAGTCTCAGTCTAATTTTCTACCACTCCCACCCAAAAACTTTGAAAAGAAAGGACTATGGTTGAAAAGAATCTCTTATTATTGCCCCAGTAAGGTATAAATCCTAATTATTGCTTATTTTTGAATGATGAGTCTTGGCTCAGTCTTATATTTGTAACCCCCATCTTTTATTGATTGATGTTTTATAGTGTAACTGAGTAAGAGTGTGAATAGAAAATGTTGGTAAGGGTTGTAGCATTAACAGGATCCTGTGTAAATCCTACAGTCACACTATTGAATTTCTATCTTACAGGGATAGTTGAGTTTTGGTAGAGAGGGCGCTACATAAAATAATCAAATTTGAAAGAGCATACCATTTTAATGGCATAATAAACTTTATTTGATCAAAATCAGTCCAGAAACGGCTGAAATATCCATAAACATATCCATTTGTAATAAATGTGCGGCCCCACAAGTATTCAATAATTTTGAACCAGCTGTTAAAATTTATTTTAAAATGCTTCCTCTTTTCACAAATTTTCAAAAGAGGTTTTTAGATAGTTGTTGATTATCTCTCTATCTAATCACCATTTGAACAAAACATCACATGCACAATATTTTATTTAAAATGGTTTGAACAAATGCGTTTTTTAAAAGCGTCCTCTTTAGTTTAAACAGCAATTTTTTAATGATAACAGGCTTTTTACTTAGTCGTTTGTATTTTTAAAATTCCTTTTGAGCATGGTGGAGTTATAACTATAAGTTTTTAATGTTTGTGCAGGTTCTGGTTACTAAAATTCAGTTTGACTAAAACTGTACTCTCTCTACCAGAACTCAACAATCCCTTTAACATTGTAAGTCTTGGCACACTTTTATAATTGATTAACCCCCTCTCTTTTCTCCCTTTTCCCGTGTCTGTGCGCAGTGGGCCAGCCCCCCAGCACAACCAGGAAATGGGCAACCGCGAGCCCATGTCACCTCCCTCACAGCAGCACCCAGCCTCGTCCAACATGGGTGTCAGCTCCAGCGAAGGTATGGTGGATACATCCTCCATGCACAACCCTAGCATTGAGTAAGTAGACCAAATCTTGATCCAAATGTTGGGCCCTCCCTTGGCCCCCTGTTTGTTTGTTGCTATGTCCCCTTGGTATCCCCAGTGATAGTATGATGGACAACTCTTCTATGAGCTGTCAGTTTGGTCCATGTTTTGTTAAAAATACTGTTTGTAAAGACATTTTTACCAGTAATTCTCTTTGTTATTGTTCAGGTAAATTGGCTTGGGCCTTCGTCTTTTAAAGGGACTTAGTAACATTGTCCAAATCCTCAAAATAAAATTCTAATTCTAGCGGTTCCCTTATACCTTGTTGTATTCGTATTAACAATAAAATCACGGGACAGGTTTCGGTTTTTCAAATTTCCCTTTCGTTACAAAGATATGTATGATTGAAGTGTTCAGATAAGAAAAACTCTGGGCGAGTTTTTCTTCTGTGTACAAAGTGAGTGCAGTGAGTTACTGAATATCACTTTGCATTTTCGCTCGTTACTTGGCCATACAATGTCCATTTGACTTGAAATTTTCACACAATACCCTGTGGACATATGAGATAACAACAATATACATTGTACCAACCATACATCACTTTTTGCACATGTCAACAAAGTTACTAGATCCCTTTAATGTGAAGGGCTCTGCTTGTATGTCCACTGTGCGTTCATTCAATTATTTGTTTATTTATGCTCCAATCATGGGATGGATCGCCATCGTCAGCAGTCACGTGTTTTTCAAAGGGGTCCAGTGAATTGTTGCCCTTACTCAGTGACTAGGGTTAATCATAGTCCTGTTTCTACACAACTAAGAAACTCATTAGCCCGACCCATTATTCTTATCTCATTCAGATCTGTGCACACTTTACTGGATGTAGACAAGACATTGTGTAGGGACTACCACATTAATTCCGATTCACCTATCCTCTACCTATTTTTTTCTCTCCCCCTCTCTTCTCTCGCCTCTTGTTTTTTCTTTCCCATCTCTTGTCGTGTCCAAGAAACCTGGAGGACCTTCCCATCTTGGAGGACTACGACGACTCCTCGCAAGCCGGTATCATGGAGGATCTTCTTCGGTGGAGCGGAGGAACAGCCTAAGGACCACCGGATGCACGATCGCAGGAAACAACACATACGGGAAACCAGTGGCAGCAACAATAGCAACAGCAACAGCAACAGCAGCATCAACAACAGCAACATCAGCAGGGGTAGTGGTGACGGGCAGCACATCGGGCAAAGTAGTGGCAGTGTCAACAGCAACAACAATAGTAACGGCAACGACAGTAACTTCAGTAACATCACCAACAACAACAGCAACAGCAGCAGTAGAGGTGGTGGTGGTGATGGTGATGGTAGCAGTGGTGTTGGAAGTCGCAAGGATACGTGACACATGTTCTCATGTGTGTCCATCGAGACTGTTTCACATCAAAGAAGTGGCAGCAACATCAACAGCAGCAGCATCAGCAACATCAGTGGTGACGTTGATGGACGCAAAGGTGTTGGAAGTTGCAAGGATACGTGACACATGTTTTTGTGTTTTTCCCTCAAGACGGACTATCCACTTGTGAACACTCGACAGTCATGCTTTGGAAGGACATAGAAAATAAATAAGACACTGAAAAGCTAGGATCTCTGAGCTTCTACTCTCAATATGCTATACTGATTTGCTTCTGTTTTGTGAAGTTGCTGAAATATCTGCTATTACAATCATTTATGCCTCCTGTGTGTTGCAATTCTGTGTCTCTATGTAAATATATGGTTATGTTGGATGTTAAGTACCTGTATGAATATATGCGATCAAATCATGTTTTCTGTGAGAAAAATAGGAGCATGGCAAAATCATTCATGTATTGCCATGAAGAAAAAGCAGACACAGTTTACACTATAGTTTTCATTATTTTGTCGTCTTTTTTTCTGAAGGGGTAGATGATAAATGCATGTTAATGTTTTGTTCTATGTGAGGGTAAAACTAATCCATGAGTACTAAACTACATGTACATTGTATGTTTAAGCATTTTCCCCCGAAATGTGCATGTCACTTGCTAACCAGTTTTATTGAGCCAAGCATCAAGAGGGCATTTATTTCACACTTTTTTTCAACCTTTGACCGTCCTAGTACTTAGTCATGAAAAGATCACCTCACAAGTTACTTTTCATTGTTTGTGTCCATACTCTGGGCCCCATTACATAAACATGTGTGATTAATCACAAGTTGATATTTCACCAAGTTGAATTTATTGTCCATCAACATAAATTTTTTGTGTAACATGCATTGCTTACATAAACATTTATACAAAAATGTATAGAATTTATATACAAGAAACTAGTTTTGAATTTATGCAATGAAATTGAAACGTGACTAATTGTCAAATGTCATTCACTAAATTATACAACAAATTAATAAATTATACAACAAATTAATTGAATTGATAAGACTCTTTCAAGCTGAAGTTGGGTAATAGGCTGATGGATTGAACCAGAAGCTCTACCAAGGCCCATATTCATAAAACTACTCTAGCTTTAACCCACTCAGTACTGGTCCTGAAAATGCTCAGGCTAGGGTCTATGGAGAATACATGTACTAGCAAAACCGATCAGTCCTGAATGGGTTAATAGTTCATTGCAACTAGATGTCTTTTAATCGCCAACTAGGGTTAACTTTGTAGGTAATGGACGCTTACCAAGATAAACATAGTTAGTGACAAAGAAAACCTTCAAGTGTTGCTTTATTACATAGTCCTAGTATGGACTTGGAATGGAACTAAGCTAGCGTGGTTTCCGTTTGGGACACAGGTAGTCTGCGATACTTGTGCAACAGAACTTCAAAAGATTATTGAGTGGCGATATTATATTCTGTTTTCCTGAAACGTAGAAGTAGATTTTGCAAAATTCTAGAAGTACAATTTATTCAAAATAGATGTTTCATGCAATGTTAGTTTGCGTAGATTTATCTGAAGTTTGTCGAGATATAGTCTTATACATGTGGTATATGACATTTACTTGTATATTTGGAGATATTATTGTATTTTCCTAAAGAAGAGGTGCTCTGAATGTGCCAAAATTAACCAAGTTTCATGGTTAGCATGTTTTCATAGTAGCATTTGATCTAGTGATGTAGGAAAAGATATAACAATACATTTGTAGCTGGTAGCAAAATAGATACACCTATAAAATATGAATAAAATGTAATAATGATGATGGTAATGACGATGATAACGCTACAACTATTTTTTTTACAAATACCTCCTATTAAACAAATGTGAAATTAATGATAGCATAATGAATTGCAACTGTCTGCAAACAACTATTGAATTCCCACTTCAAAAAGAAAAAAATTAAGCAGTTGATAGGAAAATTGTGAACGTGATTTAGCGACACGGTTTCCCATTGGGTCCATGCTGTCGTTAAAACTCGCAGCGTCTTGATATTATTTTGTGATGTGAATGACGTAAGTAAGCGTACCAGTTGTGATGTACAGTGTTATATTTGAAAGGGTTATTTGAACTGTGGAGCACCCAGTATTCTTGTACAGCACATTTGATAGTAGAAATGTTAATAGTATCTGGTGTCACACACAATTATCTAGATAATTCACCTATGTATGTGACGACGTACTACAAATTATCTAGATAATTCAATTATCTAGAAAATGGTAGGTGTGTGACACTGACTATTTTCAAGGTAACGTCTATGTACCTTTGTCATTTAGCCTCTGAAGAAGATCCTGCTAGGATCGAAAATGTATGCCCTATACACCGTGTCCCAGAAAAAACGAAACCGGGTTTCATGGCAGAAATTTTCTGTCATAATGAATAATTTAATTGATGATATATATATGCCTGGAAAGCTCTGTGTCTCTTCTTTCATTTGATGTGCAACTTATGGCACATACTTCAAGCATGACTGAATTAGAACAATGGAAAGTGGTGTTACCAATATTCAATTTGCACGCATAAATTTGAAGTTTGGGTGAGTTTTAAGAGTTGTAAACGTACTTATTTTAAAAAAGGACAAACACCACATAAAAGTTCATATTTTTATCTTTTACATGACACCTCATGCTAACAAAATAAATGATTTATGCCAGAGAACGAGTACAATGAAAACATGCCTGATTTCTGCCCGAATGAGTGAAAGTTGAGTAAGAAGTCGCTCAGCTTTCCTGACTAGCAGCTGACAATGGACTTTGATGCATGAGTGAATTTACACAAACATGGGGATCAGGGGATCAGGCTATATCAGGAAAGTTACTCATTTGGGCTGGAATCAAGCATGTTTTCATTGTATTCGTTCTCTGGCATTTATAATTTATTTTTTAATCATGAGGTATCATATAAAAGATAAAATTATGAATTTTCATGCGGTGTCTGTCCTTTTTCAAAATAAGTACGTTTACTACTCTTAAAACTCTCCCCAAAACATCACCCAAACTTGCAATTTCTGCGCGCAAATTGAATTTTGGTATCACCACTTTCTATCGTTCTAATTCAGTCATGCGTGAATTATGTGCCATAAGTTGTATATCAAATAAAAGAGGAGACACATAGCTTTTCAGACATATATATATCATCAAGGAAATTATTCATTATAACATAAAATTTCTGCCATGAAACCCGGTTTCGTTTTTTCTGGGACACGGTGTATTGACTCTCGTTAGATGGATGTTTGCAAAATGGAGTATTAGCCTTTGTGTTCTTATTGTGTACCTTTGATATCATGTAACCATGCATTTATTGAGTTATGTACATATATGATTGTCACACACTATATGAAAATGAGCAAATAAAATAGGGTTTCCCCAAGGGCTTTCCAGCTCTGTTGGTCAAGCAATGGGTCAACCAATTCGGAGGTCACAGGTTTGAATCCCAGGGAAACCAGATTTTCTTTGCTCATTTTTTAATTTACATTTTATATTTCTGGTCTGTTTCTCTTTGTTTGAAATAACATCACTACATCACAGAAAGTGTGATATACATTGCAGCTGCAGCTTTCCCTTCTATCGTCCTGGTTAGCGTAATATGGACATTTGTTGCCATAGTATGTCATTGAATTTTATGTGTATATAATGTAATGTGAAGGAGCTTATGCCCTTCAGAATAGACTTCCACGGTTCCACCCATGTCCGCATTTGTCAGATAGACTCTTGATTTAAGTGCAAACAACTACTTCCTGAATCTTTACTTCCCATTTTATTTGTTTTTCCATTAAAATGTAGATTTAGAGAAAATTAGTGCCAGTTTCAGTCAAATCACTTTCTAAACTTGTGTGTTTTATCCCCTTTTTCAAAATACCCTACCTTTTCTTGGTACAGTAGACCGAGCATGGTGGCATAGCGATTAGAACGTCTGCCTCATGCATGGGAGGTCCCAAGTTCGATCCTTGCCAAATATGCAAAGTATTAATGGTCATACCGAAGACTTTAACAAATGGTACTTACTGTCTTCTAGACAGGCTCTCGACATTCATAGAATGGAGAAGACAAAGTTAAAGATTGTCAGTCGTGGGGATGTAGAGGGCATTGTTCGAAATCATGATCACGGTGTCATCACCGCTTTTAACCAGGCTAGTTTTTGCACATTACATATTAAACTCTGAGTCAGTTTTGTATTTTGCACCTTGTGCAAGGTGTATGCAAGATTTACAAATCCAACCACCTTTAAACGCACAGATCTATTTAGGGGGCAACAGTTTTTATAACACAAGCACCCTAAAGAAGCAAACAAAATAACTAGGTAACTTACAATCTTGCACATCTTACACTGCAGGGTTGGACTGATTTGAAATGTAATAAACCTTTTTTTTAATTAAAAATAATTATTATAATTTTGATTTTGTTGTTTAACAGTATTTAAAATTTGCATTTTCTATTTTTTCATTTCTACTCAAATAAGTAAAAGGGGCTCAAAATTGTATAACCATGTCCATTTCTGACCAAATCTTATTTTTGTTGTTTTCATGACTATATATACCACATAACCTTGAATGTGTACTTTCTCAGTGTCAACTGACAAAGCATTACTTCATGTATTCATGCTCATTTAACATTATGTATTTCTCTGCATAACATTGATTTAGGTTTGCAGAAAAAGTTACTTTGTTTGTTTTGGGGAGGGGGTGAATAGATCAACCACCCTGAGCAAAGGAAGCCGCTCACAGATCTATGCCAGTGCTGCATAGATGTAGTTATTGTGCTTATTTCTTCCCAGAGGGTGTTTCGCAGAGTTTAAGTTGAACTTAACTCTTAGTTGGACCTAATAATTATAGAAAGCCATTTGTCCCCTTGGAATGAAAGATATTCAAAAGCAAAAAGTACAAGTATTTGAGACTTTCAACAAAAATGTATATCAATAATTTCAAGGATCCTTGATAATAACAAATATAACTAATTTTTATCAAAATTAATGCCTTTTCAAAAGAACTGTTTCTGTCAACAATTTTACAAAGAAATCAACAGCTTTCCATAATAGTTAGTTCCAACTTGAGAGTTTAATTCAACTTAGAATCTTTGTGGGAACAGCCCCCAGGAATGCAGTGCCCTAATACTTTCCTTTGTTAGGTATTGACATTTCCTCTTTGAATATTATCGAGTCCACTTATAAGATAATGTTTTAGAATGTAATTGCAGGAGAACTGATGTTAACACAATATTATTTACTGCACAAGTGATTTGTGATATATTGTATATTGAAGTGAGCTTTTGTGGATGAGGAGTTATATGCACGTGTGTAAAGTATTATGTATTTTTTCCTATTCAGTATACTCATATTTTTGTGTTTTAAAACGTTGTTCTTGACATATTAAGTAAACAGTGACATGCTCTTGAGTAAGATATAAACGTGTAGATCATATGAGTAGTAGTCTTTGAGCTAAGATAGAAGCATTATTTTCTATAATAACAGAGGAAATGACATATGTATTATTGAAAGAAATCATGTCTTATATCATTAGATTTTTGTATGGCTTCACGACTAACGGTAAATGGAAGCATTGCTTGAAATGCTATAACTTGGCATTTGATATTACATGTATAAATAAAGCAAGGCCTGTCAGGCAATCAAGTATACTTTGTTTAATTATAATCTTTTTGTTTGTCAGTCCATATGGAATTATTGCACATTGTATGTTGCGAGGAGTGGTCTGTGTTACGTTTGTGTGTGTTTTGTGCGTGTGTGCGTTCATATGTGTGTGTGTGTCTGTGTTTTGCATGTGTGTGTGTGTGTGTGTGTGTTTTGCATGTGTGTGTGTGTGTGTGTGTGTGTGTGCATGCATGGCTCTGTACATGCGACTATACTTCAAGATGATGCAAATACAAATAATGCTGCACATCTCATGGAAAATTTAAGTAAATTGACATGGATTTTCACAAAATATTAATAGAAAAAAACAAATAGAAAATAGCCCAAAATATGTTCAGATGTTTTATATATCAGCAATATAGCCACAATGCAGGGAAGGGGGAGGGGGGGAGGGGTGCTGGGAAGAGGCCATATGGAGTATGGTTATAGTATCTTAGCAGCGCATTCCCATAAGTTCTTGTATTCTTTATTTCTTTCTATGTTACATAATCTGCTTGTGTCTAAATGTAGTCCATGTTACATCAGTTTTTATGGCCAACAGTAAAATAGAGCTATGCTGTAACTGGTCCTTATAGTTAATACAACTGTCTACCGTATTTGTCGGTGTATTAACCGCTCCGGTGTATAAACCGCACCCCTAAAAAAAAAAAAAAAAAAAAAAAAAAAAAAAAAAAAATGGTGGTTAATACGGTCGTGTATTAACCGCACCCCCCTTTTTTTTTCTTTTTTTTTTGAAAAAAAGTGCGGGTAATACACCGACAAATACGGTATTCTCAATTAGTATAACTGTTATACTGTATCATGTATGGTATGTAGATTGCCAGTGTGTGAGATGGGGAGGGTGGCACTGGACATTGGACAAAATAATTGTGAATTGAATTGAATAACAGAGTTCCAATCACCTGGCTGTACTCCAACCTCTCTGGTTGAACGACCGTTGGAATAGAGACGGATTTTCGGTCTGGAGCCGATCCTCCCAGTAATGTATCGGGGTTACTCCACCAGTGTGTTAGATACCCCCTTTATGAATGTACACAGGTGCACGTGCACCCGGTACCGGCGCGGCGCATTATAAATGTGCATGCCGCATATTATACACATCGTATCGCAATTTGCATCATCATTATGTACCATGTCTCGTCTCGTGTATAGCTGGTACCGGTATGCCTGTGTTTGTGACTTCGACTGGAGTTATCAAACCAGTCTAATTTAATTAACCGACTGTGAAATACCCATACTTCCGATCAATTGTAGTTTTGAATTGACTAAGTTCGTGTGTCAGCATTTAACTTTCCCAGCATTTACATCTTTTGTTTTGGAGGATACAGAGTGTTAAATAATCGTTGAACGCGCTGATCGTTTCGCCTCAAGAATGTCTACCAATGCGGAGGAAGGCTACACGGGGGAGCCCAGCGGCCCGGCTACGCTGTCCGCCGTGGACTACGTGGTGTTCGTGACGGTGCTGCTCATCTCGGCATCCATCGGGGTGTACTACGCTTGCACGGGAGGCAAACAGAGGACGACCCAAGAGTTTTTCGTGGCCGACCGGAAGATGCAGTTCGTGCCCGTTGGTTTCTCGCTCCTCGCCAGTTGGATGTCGGCCATTGCGCTGCTGGGGACACCTTCCGAGGCCTACGTCTATGGCACGATGTTCTGGTACATCGGTGGCAGCTACATATTCATGTCGCTCATCGTAGCGAACGTCTTCATCCCTACTTTCTACAATCTGCGTTTGACGAGCGTTTATGAGGTTTGTTTCTTTTCGTTAAAGCCGCTGGCATTCTCTTCGCAGAATTGCCCACGGCATGACTAAAAAGTAAACTGAAAGAACAGATGCAATTGCATTAGGAGCATAAATTGTATACTATTGGTAGAAAATGCCAAGCTGCATACAGAGTGAGGGGGCCAGGCCAGGGGGGTCACTCCAAACATATGACTGGTTGTGTACCTGCATCCAAAAAAAGCATTTAAGACAAAAGGGTATAATTTTCAGCTATAAGGCTTCGTCGACGTTTTCCTTTGAAATAGGGACCTCTTTTTCAGCTAGCACTTGTCGCAATTAAGGGTCCCTTCAAAAGAAAAAAATCACAAAAGGGTTCCCTTTAAAAAGTTTTAGGTGCACAGGTTTTCAACGGTAGCAATTTGCACCTAGGGTTGCAAAGCATTATTACGCCATCGTTTACAGAGGGGCCTAGCCGGGCCGGGGGGAGGGGGGGGGGGGAATTAACAGGGTGCGATACATCATTTAGGGTCCAGGCCATTTCAGAGGTTGATGGGAAGCACTTGTGTATGAGAGTGACTCCCCAGGCTAGAGGGGGTACTCTAGTGATTTTTTGCAGGGTTCTGCTGCAGTTGTGGCTCTGCTCTGGTTTTTAGATGGAAGAGCTGCCATTACTGACATTAGGAAAAGCGGCTACTGACCTGTCAGCGGGTGTACAAAATTGCGTACGTAATGCTATAGAAGGGTTATAAGCTTTTTGGCTCTGAAAAAGGGGGTCTTTATACAATATATGAGTCGACCATCCCCCGCCCCCCCCCCCCCCCCCCCCCACCACCCTGCCCGGGTCCGTAGTCTAGGCGAGTACTGTATTAACAAACAGCTTACAGTGACTTTACAGTCCAACCTGTGTATAGCGTCCACCTAAGGGAAACTGCATTATCTACCAAAGCGTGCCCACAATGCAACATGCACATACAAAAAGAACTGATGGTCCATGCAATTTTTAGAGCATCAATTCTTTTTGTCATGCATTGGCATGTTGTGGGTGCACTTTGGTAGAGAATGCCAGGGAAACAAGAAAAGTGGCCACAGTAGACGGGTGACATCTATACAAGGGTTCCATACAGGGTAGGAAATATACGGGGGCTGACTGCGATTTTGCCCTCTAATTTTCAAAATAGCCCCCTGAAATCAGTAGGTAGCCCCTATAATTACCTAGGCTAGGGTATTATGTGAAAAATTTCTGGATATCCATCAGATTGGAAAAGTAGCTCCCTAAAATTGAAAATTAATTCCTGCATTGGTTCCATCCCATAGCAAAATTTTGTGCCTGCCGCATACTGCTGTGGCATACTTGCCGCAGACCTGCGGCAGACCTGCCGCAGACAGTCGCCTTTTTGCCATGCAAATTAGCTTTGCCGCAGACTTGCCGCAGCCTTGCCGCATACTCTTTCAGTGTGAAGAATAGTCTGCGGCAGATCTGTCGCAGACTTTTCATTATGAATATTCATATCTCCTAAGTCTGCTGCAGATCTGCGGCAGACTCTTAATCATGAATATTCATATCTCCTAAGTCTGCTGCAGATCTGCGGCAGACTCTTAATCATGAATATTCATATCCCTTATAGAATTGCTGCAGACCTGCCGCAGACTTGCGGCATACTTGCCGCATACTTCTATGGTATACTTGCTGCAGACCTGCGGCATACTTGCCGCAGACCTGCTGCATACTTGCTGCATACCACATGCAAGTGCATGTGGGAAGGCATCTTGACAGCCATATGGCCAATTAGTAACATGAAATCTAGTAGGTGGGACATTGTTATAATTTTTAGCTCACCTGAGCCAAAGGCTCAAGTGAGCTATTGTGATCGCTTTTCGTCCGTCGTCCGTCGTCCGTCGTCCGTCGTGCGTCGTGCGTCGTCCGTCGTCCGTCGTGCGTCGTCCGTCGTCCGTAAACTTTTTACATTTTCATCTTCTTCTCCAGAACCAATGATCGGATTCCAACCAAACTTGGCAGGAATCATATTTAGGGGTAGAGGAACCAAAGTTGCTAAAATGGTGGGCGTGGCCCCCAGGGGGGCCCTGGGGGAGGGCACCAAATGTAAAAAATATGTAAATTTTAAACATCTTCTTCTCAAGATCCAGAAGTATGACAGACCTGATATTTCATATTTAGATGCCTCTATTGATGAAGAATGAAAGTTGTTCACAAGATTTTTGTGGGTGGTCCCATAAGGGCCCTGTGGGCGTAACAGTTTTTTTGGGGGCCCTACCATAGGAAATATACATTTTCATCTTCTTCTCCAGAATCAATGATTAGATTCCAACCAAACATGGCAGGAATCATCTTTAGGGGTAGAGGAACCAAAGTTGCTAAAATGGTGGGCGTGGCCCCCAGGGGGGCCCTGGAGGAGGGCACCAAGTGTAAAAAATATGTAAATTTTAAACATCTTCTTCTCAAGATCCAGAAGTATGACAGACCTGATATTTCATATGTAGATGCCTCTATTGATGAAGAATGAAAGTTGTTCACAAGATTTTTGTGGGTGGCCCCACAAGGGCCCTGTGGGCGTAACAGTTTTTTTTGGGGCCCTACCATAGGAAATATACATTTTCATCTTCTTCTCCAGAACCAATGATTAGATTCCAACCAAACATGGCAGGAATCATCCTTAGGGGTAGAGGAATCGAAGTTGCTAAAATGGTGGGCATGGCCCTCAGGGGGGCCCTGGGGGAGGGCACCAAGTGTAAAAAATATGTTAATTTTAAATATCTTCTTCTCAAGATCCAGAAGTATGACAGGCCATCGCAGAATGGCCCCATAGGGTCCCTATGTGAGTGGGGTTAATATGCTGAAGTGGTCAGTGGCTGGTGAAATGTGTTAAGCTTTGTCTTATATGTGTGTCTGTCTTTTTTTATGATTCACCCAAACATTATGGTAAATCATAATGTTAGGTACAGGGGATCAAAAGTTATTGATTAAATAGTACATCACATTATAGATTTTGGCATGATTTCAACTGATTTCATATCTTCTGAGGGTGCCAGAGAGAACATGTGCCAGATGTGAATTGATTGACCTCAGGTGAGCGTCGTGCCCCCCTGGGGCTCTTGTTCAATTATACATGCATGCATGAAATGTTAAAATACAAGTTAAGAAGTGGACTATACTGATTAAAGTCTATATCATTATGGTCACTAGTGATATGGTTTATAAAATACCTTCAACAACAAAAGAAACAATTTCTAGTAAAATCTCACCAATTATCCAAGCCTCCTAGCTTACACGTGGGCCTAGCTCTTACACGCCAAATTCAAATTACAGTTGGTTTTGACAAGTTAAGGATTGTTTTTAATTTGCATTTCTTTTTTTAAATTAAAGGACCTAAAAGAAGTTTAAATTCATGCATAAAACATGTACAAAATGACAACATTTCATGCCATTATTTGTATATATGTTCATCTTTGTTAAATCATTTGTTTTAATTTTTTGGGTAGAACATTTGGGTAGAACATCAAATTGGCAACACTTCTCATTATACTATGTTAAACCTTTTTTTCTGACTTTTCTGACACAAGTGTCATTCTGTGGCATAACTTGCCGCATACTTACAATTTCTCACTTTTTTGTGGCAGATTTGCCGCATACTTGCCGCTTACTAACAATTTTCCTCTTTTGCCGCATACTTGCCGCATACTTACAATTTTCCTCTTTTCTGTGGCAGTCTGCCGCAGACTGTTCCTGCGGCATACTGGTATGCGGCAAGTCTGCAGCATACTTGCCGCATACTTACAATTTTCCTCTTGTCTGTGGCAGATCTGCCGCAGACTGTTTCTGCGGCATACTGGTATGCGGCAAGTCTGCAGCAAAGCATCTTTTTGCCGCATACTTCGGCATACTCTTTGTCGCAGACTAAAAGTATGCGGCAGATCTGCGGCAGATCTGCCGCAGATCTGCCGCATACTTTTTACTTTCCTATGGGATATCATTGTATATCATTTTGTTTTCTCACACAGGATTACTTTTGGTGGCCACTTTTTGATTGCTGCTTTCTATAGACAGGTGGCCACTAAGACAGGTTTGACTGTATTACCAAACATGAATGACATAAGAGTGTAGGAAAACTTACACAATGTCTCACAGCATGTCAATATTGTTATCTGATAAAACAAACAGTGAATTGTCAAATGATGAAAAGAAGCACCACAGGATGACTGATAAGGGGACAGATAAAAAGAAAAACAACACATTCTTAAATTTAGTATCAATTCGATAGTATCAGAAAATAGAACACTGTAGATTTTGTGTGTGAGCACTATAAAATTAAAAAGGCAATACTGTAGTAAAATGTAAGTCAAATTGAGCCTGAGCTTTCAAACCTAGTGCAGGATCTTTAAGTATCAAAGGCCAATGATAAGTAATACAACTAAACATAAAGAGCTCATAAGTCATTAAGTGTATAAAAGTATACATACAGCAAGGCTCAACATAAGGAGTGGCACTGTGGCCTGGGGCCACCCAAAAGTAATGTTGAGCCACCAAAAAATGAAAGGTGGCCCGATCGCGATCGGACCACCAAAATTTGCAATTGTAAACACACACGCAGTAGTGGTATGTACTTGAAATGTTATTATCAATTTCCCAAAGTAAGTTTCCCAAAGAGTAACTGAAGCTCACTTTATGATAAACTTGAAACCATTAATTTGTTTTAATGAAAATATAATAGACTAGACTGTCTAGATGCAAACAAGTACAAAATGGGACATAAATTCATAAAAAAAAATAAAATTTTTTTCAGAAAACATGTTTTTAAATTTTTCGTTACTTAAAAATAATTGTTTTTTAGATATTATCTTCTTCTTTTTTTTTTCTTTCTTTTTTTTTTTTTTTGGGGGGGGGGGGCACGAAAAATCCCATTCAAGCCAAGTGTTAGAGAAAAAAAGTGAATATGGAGAACTTCATGATACAGAGTCTGGAGCATGGAAGCTTAAATGGAAGCGGCACAATGGAAGAGTGAGTGCTTGAGGAATGAGGAGAATTAAAGCTGAATGGAAAGTGGAGATGGGGATTAGTTGTGAGGATCAAGATACAGGGAAAAGGGGAGGGGGTGCATCATGTGAAAGATACTGATTGTGAATATGACACACGCAGTACCCCGGGGTACTGTTGTACCCCGGTATCCCGCATTGTGTAGCGCCATCTTGTGTCCACCCGAAGTACAGCTATTGCGTTGTGCATGCTGTGCAGCGCGCGCTTGTATGCACACTATACCCAGGGTACAGCCCTAAAAAATAAATAAATAAATAATTAAACAAAATGGCAAATTTTCGTTTGGTACCCCAGGGTACCATTTATGTCATCATATAACAAATAAAGTGATACAAATAATATTGGGCATTAAAAAGGGGAGACTGTTTTTCCCCTTAAAAATGTAAATGTTTTTATTTTTTATTGTTTACAATTATTGGGTTGGGGCTTTTGGGGCATGTGTCCACTACCCCCCCCCCCCCCCCCCCCCACCCTATTGGGGCTATGCCACTGGCTAGACATGGGGATGAGATACGATCATTTACACAGAATATGCCCAATTTCTTTGGCTGTACAGTGTTATACAAATAATACACGGTCTAGAGTGCATTGTGTAAATGCGTTGCACTCGAGGCTATGTTAGCTGTGCGATGTGCACGAGGCAAAGCCGAGTGCGCATGCGCACAGCTAACATAGCCGAGAGTCGATGCATTTACACAATGCACGATAATAAGACTGTCGTATTATTTGTTTTATAAAACTAGCTCAACCACGGATTGTTTCATTTTGCTGGATTATTGAAAACAGACTCGCCACAATTAGTAACCCAGTCTATCTACTCTCTAGAGTGTGAATTTTTTTAGGTATTTACAAAATTAATCATCACTTCTGCACTCGCTTCACTGAATTTGACTCTGCAGCTCAGCAGATCAACTGCAGTTGAAGGGTAATTGCCGAAAATCCGAAAATTTTCCCGTTAAAAGTGATAATTATCAAAGAATTGTATGCATTCCCATTCCAAGACTTCCCAATATCAAACCACATACCATATAATTTACGAAATTGCTAAGATTTATTTACTACAGAACAGATAATTTACAAAATGAAGCATTTTCCATCTTATTTTTATCACTCTCGCAAGATCGTCTTCGATCGAACTATGTAAACAAGCAATGTGACGTCACAGCCGTGCAAAAAGTTGTGCAACGAAAACGAGTAACGTACCCCGGTTGCACCCTGTTTTGCACGGTCGTGCATGTTTGTTGAAATTTAATGAATAGTCATGTGACAGGATTTAACCAATCATGTTTCAGAATTCACCAGAGCTGTTTTATAAACATCTATAGACAATGCATGCGCTAGCATGTCAATATTGCCTGCTAGCCATGCATTATCTAGATGCATTGCCAATAGATGACAAACACAGTATGATATTGTACGTCCATGTGTATGAGTGAATATGTACGTAATAACTTCATGAAATCTGATGGATATATTCCTATATTTACAGAGATTATGTGATGACCCAGAACGTTTAGCCACCTGTCAGCCGATCAATATTGTCCACATAGCAGAGTGCTGTAAAGGCAGCTGACATCAATATTTTGCTCAGACTATATACATGTACTCTCAGTTTAACTCTCAAGCTTGTTTACATACATTTATCTCTCTCAGTCTCTCTCTTAAATTCTCTTTTGATATTCCTATTTTTGTCCAACTATCCTCCCTTTGATATTCCTCTTATTGTCCAATTATCCTCCCTTTGATATTCCTCTTATTGTCCAACTATCCTCCCTTTGATATTCCTCTTATTGTCCAACTATCCTCCCTTTGATATTCCTCTTATTGTCCAACTATCCTCCCTTTGATATTCCTCTTTTTGTCCAACTATCCTCCCTTTGATATTCCTCTTTTTATCCAACTATCCTCCCTTTGATATTCCTCTTATTGTCCAACTATCCTCCCTTTGATATTCCTCTTTTTGTCCAACTATCCTCCCTTTGATATTCCTCTTTTTGTCCAACTATCCTCCCTTTGATATTCCTCTTTTTATCCAACTATCCTCCCTTTGATATTCCTCTTATTGTCCAACTATCCTCCCTTTGATATTCCTCTTTTTGTCCAACTATCCTCCCTTTGATATTCCTCTTTTTATCCAACTATCCTCCCTTTGATATTCCTCTTTTTGTCCAACTATCCTCCCTTTGATATTCCTCTTATTGTCCAACTATCCTCCCTTTGATATTCCTCTTTTTGTCCAACTATCCTCCCTTTGATATTCCTCTTATTGTCCAACTATCCTCCCTTTGATATTCCTCTTTTTGTCCAACTATCCTCCCTTTGATATTCCTCTTTTTATCCAACTATCCTCCCTTTGATATTCCTCTTTTTATCCAACTATCCTCCCTTTGATATTCCTCTTTTTATCCAACTATCCTCCCTTTGATATTCCTCTTTTTGTCCAACTATCCTCCCTTTGATATTCCTCTTTTTATCCAACTATCCTCCCTTTGATATTCCTCTTTTTGTCCAACTATCCTCCCTTTAATTTTCCTCTTTTTGTCCAACTATCCTCCCTTTGATATTTCCCTTTTCCCCCTTACTAGGGTTTATTTTTTCTTCTTCAATGGTTAGAGGAGTTGTTGTTTTACTCCCTACTAAGGTGAAAAATTAAATTTTGTATGATAATTAACATGATATATGCATACAGTATTTAAATGCAAATTTAACCAATATAGTGAAGTGTATTAATTTCCATGTCCAATCTTAGTTTACTCCATTCATGGCTGGTAATTTTGATTTGATATCAGTGTTTGAATCCTAGAGTGTCAAGCTCGCATGTTTGCAAGTTACAATACACACAAATGCCATATATAGAGCATTAAAATCCCTGGCACTCAAAGTGTTAAATTAACATATTGAAGTGTGCACACATAACTCAAAATGTTGATACACATGCAACTAATCTAAGCTTGCAACTTATGAATTCCATAGATTTGAGAAAGAAAAAACAACATTATATGTCTCGTGTGTAGCACTGTAGGATATAGAAGTCCTGCTTAATTCTAATGCAGTACTTAGCTTCCAATTGTGAGTCTCTCATTGGAATAATTACAGTAATCATGTTAAATATTTTTTTTCACAACTACTAAATATTACCCATGCAGGGCAATCGAGAGTGATCCATGAGACAAGCATGCCCTGTGGTTGTTTTCTCTTTGCTGCGCAAGGACAAATACAGTGCTTTAATTCAATTTAAGTAGACTCTTCTTTGTCCTCGTCATCTAACTGTCCCCTTCTTCCTTCTTTGTCTGTTTCTCATTTCTTTATATAGTACTATCCTTTCTTATGCGCTCTGAGCAATATTTATATTAATTATTATTATAATTATTAATTTGCATTCAACCACTTGCCTTGCACATGTACAGCTCTCATGTTTTAATATTCTTTTTTTTTCTGTGCACAGTATCTTGAGCTGCGTTTTTCAGTGGTTGCCAGGCTTATAGGCACTGTAGGGTTTATAGTTTACATGGTAAGTACTTTGAATAATGCATGATATATTGTTAAATATTATAATTAAGGTTTATATCATCTATGAATGGGTATATAAAAAGAAGAAAGTCCACTGGAATAGTTCTAATTTATTTTGTAATGATATTTTGATCAAATAAGAACAAAAAATAGGGCATAAAGTGGACAAAGTCTGAAGTGGTTGGAGATGTACTAATTTGAAGTATATCCCATGAGATGTTCAGTAGGTACAGTGCTTCTATTTTCTGATTGTTGAGCACAAATTTTAACAACACACAATGTTGTGTGTATCGTTCAGCATGAAAATATTCCCTAAACTTTAAAGTAGTACATTCAAATTTGAAGGGGCAACAGTGAGATGTGAATAAGGTTCTACATGTAATGTGGGGACTGTGTTTCTGGATAATTTGGATCAGTAATCGATGGTTCCTAACAAAGCTGTTTATCCTGTTATATGAATCAAACAGATCAAATTACACACTGCTATTGGAGTACATGTGTCTGGTTTTGTTATTCTGTTTTATTTACACAATCCTTTTTTTGTTAAATTCGATTGCACAAATTGTTTATTTTACAAAATTATTTATTGTAAAAGCATTGTTTGTATTTTATTGTACAAACACATCAAGCTCCCAAAATATTCGGGCTTGGGTCTATGGAGAATGCATGTTAAGTATTAAAAATTAAACATCTTGAATTCATGAGTTAATTTGATAATGCCTACTTTCTTGTACTTTGTGCAGGTGATGTACATGTCCATAGTGCTGTATGCTCCTGCCTTGGCCGTCAATGCAGGTAGGTATGCGATTGCAGGATGACCCCTTCTGTGGGAGTGTCATGGTATATTGGTTCGGGCCTTCGTCTTTAAATACGAAGGTCGTGGTTTTGATTCCCAGCCGCGGCACGTGTGTCCTTCAGCAAGGCACTTTATCCACACTTGCTGCTCTCAACCCAGGTGTAGTAAATGGGTACTTGGCAGGAATGTATTCCTTGAAATGCTTGAGCGCTCGAATAAGGCTGCTCGGCTAAAGCCAAGGTAATAATGCTCTGAGCGCTTTGAGACTTAACTGTAAAAAAGTGCTATATGTGGTTGTGGATGTGGTGTGGCAAGATTGGTAGAGCGCGCGCTTTCCGATCATGAGATCCCGGGTTCGTACCCTGCCCACTGCCTTTGTCCTTCGGCAAGACAATTTATCCACAATTGCTGCTCTCTACCCAGGTGTATAAATGGGGACCCGGTAGGAGGTGAAAGCCTTTATGTGAACGATTTTCTTGAGCCCATGAGCGCTTGGAAGGAATGCTCCCCAGGGAGTGGAGATGGTGCACACAATGTGTGCTGGTTTGCATTGTATCCTATGACCGGGGGTAATATTATCATTGTAAAGCGCTTAGAGATGATTATCAATCATATTAGGCGCTATATAAATCGAGATTATTATATTATTATATAAAGATGGACAATTATTATTATTATTATTATTATTTACTGAATATACAGGCTTGATCTAGGACAGAAACAGAAATTATTATTAGAGTCTCATGTGTCATCTCCTCGGATTTGTTCCCAAGTTGCCCCATTTCTCTTGTACTTAGAATGCCCAATTACACTTTTATCAAAATTTATACTAATCGATGGTACAATGCCAGTTCAGGCAGCATTGATTTTTGTTTAGCATTTTGTGCTCTTTAAGGCTGCTAGTCAGTCGCCTGCTTTAAATAGCCTTTACATGTATACCTATTGTATTAAACATATTTAACAATCATTTGTTTATACTAATATGATGGTCATGTGCAATCAAGTCCAATATGTTACAGAATATCTAGTTTATTCCTTGACTGCACAAAGTTGCCATTATTTTCGAAAAGCTTCAAAACAATTTCAGGGTGGCTTTTGTCTTGATAGTACAGTACTAAAGTGTGATGTCACCGCTATTCATTGTCATGGGTAATGGTTCTATTCAATGGTTTTAAACCAGAAGCCTGAAGGTCAATTGTGTAGAACCATTTACCATGCTATAACAAAAGAATGTGGCATCCTCCTTTGGCACTCTATTTTATAAAGTATTATTGTGGTTAGTGGTTACTATTTCACTGAATGGAATTAGATTAAACATTCTCCACACTACAACCTACAGTATCTGAAAACTCAATAATTCTGTAACTATACAAATAATCAAGCAGGTAGCTTTCTATTTTTATAATCTCTTACCACACAATAAACCCCTGTGCTATATTCAAGTGATGAGAAACTGTTCTTTGTCAGAAATACTCAGAAATAGTCCTGAAATATGAAATTAATTATGTATTTCTTGTCATCCTAGTTATATGGTACATGTATATTCTTTAAAATGCTAACCGTCAATGGTCATTTCCATAACGAAAAACAGACATTGTGAAGGAAGGCTTCTGCCTTTTATGTTTTCTGTTGACCGTTATATACTGTCAATGAATTGAAATAAATACAAATAAAAGAATATCTATGTTATCTTTGTGTGCAGTAACTGGATTCACTTTGTGGGGTTCAGTTCTCACTGTGGGCCTCGTGTGTTCCTTCTACACAACACTGGTGAGTATTCTGGACATTTTTGACACATTTCTCACATGACTTAAAAAATGATGATGTCAACCATGGTGTCAATGATAAATTAACCACAATGACAGCCATGACTGCAGCCACGACTTCAGCCATCACTTCAACCATGAATTTAACCATGGAAGGTGGTCTAAATTTTAAGCACTGTACACTACCTAAAAAGTCAATATTAATTTGATAATATGAAAATCATATATATGATTGTAATTTCTTCTATTCCTGGTAACAGGGTGGCATGTAACCAGTGATATAGATGGATGTCTTCCAGACCCGGGAGATGGTATTCTGTCTGCTGGCAGCCATCATCCATCAATAAAACTCAATTTTTATGGCAGAGGGGTCTATTTTTAAGTAATGTGAATGAATATTGATATAATAATGGCAATAATGATGTATATATGATTTAAATTTCTTCTCTTCCTTGTAACAGGGTGGCATGAAGGCAGTGATAGTGACGGATGTCTTCCAGACCATCATTATGGTATCATGTCTGCTGGCAGTCATCATCCATGGCTCTATCAAGATGGACGGCTTTGCTAACGTCTGGCGCATCAACGACGAGGGTGGCAGAGTCATTTTTGATGAGTGAGTGTTCACATGCATTGGCAGATGCCACCATAAGTAGAGAACCGGTTGACTATATATGTTATACGAAAATACATACATTTTGAAGCATTTAGGGTGTTTTATCACCTAATCTCATTCAGGAAAATTTGGTTTACTGGATTACCAAAAGGGGTTTTGAGCATGGAATATCTTTCAGACAAGAAAATACCAATCAAATCAATTATTGGATCTAGGATTATGGTATCAAGTGTTATCTATAATGATATCTATAAAAGCCATATGATGACATTTATGGTACCCTGGGGTACCAAATGAATATCCGCCATTTTGTTTAATTATTTATTTATTTTTCAGGGCTGTACACTGGGGTACCAAAGAGTGTAAATTTATTTTCGTTCTGCTTTATTTACGTTCAAAATGCTCTCTTTGCGGCCGGGGTAGCGTGCATACAAGCGCTGCATGCACAACGCAATACTGCGGCATCCATGATTGCTCTGCGGTACGTTGTACTTCGGGTGGACACAAGATGGCGCTACACAACGCGGGATACCGGGGTACATCGGTACCCTGGGGTACTGCGTGTGTCATCATATGGCCCATTATGCCTCGTGGCATGTAAGGTAGCAATTTGATCAGTAGGGAAAAAATACACAGGGGCTTAGGGCGATTTAGCCGTCAATTTGGCCAAAAGACCCTTTGCAAATCATAGATGAGTCCCCATAATTTGACAGATTTCAATATAAAACAATGTTCACCATATTAATCTGATGTAAGCAAGCGTGAAAAGTAGCCCCCGAAAGAAAGATTTGTATTTGTTCTCTGAATTTGTTCTCTCCTGTCGGTTTTGGGCCAGTATCTGTATTGTCCCCGACGAATGTATCACAGTATGACACTTTTTCTTTTTTCCTGTCAGTATCCGAGTGAATCCCACCATCCGCCACACCGTCTGGTCTCTGGTATTTGGTGCCACGTTCAACTGGCTGGCTACGTTTGGCTGCAACCAGGCTTCTGTACAACGCTACCTCAGCTGTCCCACCCTTAGGGCCGCCAAGTGGTAAGAAAATAATAAGCAAGTACAGTCAACCTTGTCTAGAAGACTAAGACACCCCACTAATTTGTTTAAATACTGGCCCGTTCAAACGACCAAAATCATAAATGATCAAATTTTACTTAAAGTTATGGTGACGTAAAATCCCGGCTTTGATTGAGGTTTATAGCTTTGAATATATGGTTATATTGATATACATGTACCACACTCTTTTTTCAAAGAAATCCTTAAGTTGGGCAAAAAAGGTAAATTTCATGCAACTTTTTGGCGTCGGCGTTCCATACTCCCAAAAAAGTGATTTACGTCACATGCAGTCTGTGACGTCATCTATGACGTCATGAACATTTGTTTTTAGAAATTTCAAATTTGAACTTCATTGTCCGAAAGAGCGTTAAAAATAATGACCAAATACCGAAAATCAATTGAATATGTGAAGTATTGGCTGAGATATGCCTATCCAAATTAATTTTACTTCAATGGGCAATCAGTGTTATAGAGCTCTGGTTCATAAAGTTATTACCAGAGCACTATATAACACTGATTGCCTATTGACAAAACATTCATTTGGATGGGCATATCTCAGCCAATACTTCACATATTCAATTGATTTTCGGTATTTGGTCATCATTTTTTACGCTCTTTCGGAAAATGAAGTTCAAATTTGAAATTCCTAAAAACAAATGTTCATCTGATGTGTGGCCTGGTGATGTTTGTTTGTTTATTTTAACTATACACTGTCAAAAGCCCTCGATCTCTCTATTCTATGAATGTTTCTGAGTTGTCTGTGTCTTTATTTCAATCCCTGTTAATTTATTTCCTTCCTAGGACCGTCCTCCTGAACTGCCCGATGCTGTTCATCTTTGTGTCGCTGTGTCTGATGTGTGGCCTGGTGATGTTCGCAGTGTTTGCCGACTGTGACCCCATCAAGGCAGGCTTCATCTCCAATGGGGATCAGGTGAGAAAACCTGTCAAAATGCTAGTCATGGTAAAACTTTCCCCAAACTCCTGAAATATGCCAGAAGTATTCCAGTCTTGAAATGTCTTTAGAAGTGGAATTCCACCCTTCAATTATCTTGTGTTCAATAGAAGTCGAAAATTCACACTAGATTAGATTTTGACTGAGAACTATCAGAAACAATTTGAGCAACATCGTTTGATAGGAATCAGGTAAGAAAACCTGTCAAGAAACAAAATGCTTGTCATGGTAAACTTTCCCCAAACTCCTGAAATATGCCAGAAGTATTCCAGTCTTTAGAAGTGGAATTCCACCCTTCAATTACAAAATGTATCTTGTTTTCAATAGTAGTTGAAGATTCACACTAGATTAGATTTTGACGGAGAACTACCAGTAACACTTTGAGCAACATTATTTGATGGGGATCAGGATAAAAAACTTGCAAAGAAACAAAAGTGCTTGTCGTGGTAAACTTTCCCCAAACTCCTGAAATATGCCAGAAGTATTCCAGTCTTTAAATGTGTTAAGAAGTGGAATTCCACCCGTCAATTCTCTTGTTTTCAATAGAAGTGGAAGATTTACAGTAGACTCAATTTTGACTGGGAACTATCAGTAACATTTTGAGCAACATCATTTGATGGGGATCAGGATAGAAAACTTGTAAAGAAACAAAGTGCTTGTTATGTTAAACTTTCCTCAAACTTACTCATGTGCGTGCCAGAAGTATTACACTCATCCGAAAGCTTTGGCTCTCAAATGACTCACATTTTGTTGCTATTTCTGCTTAGATGTGCTTCCTTTACTCAGAACACTTATGTGTAATGATACATTGAATTAAGTTTGCCACACAAATGTTAAATTGTGCAGGTGAAATTGTTATTCTGAAAATAGCCTTCAATTCGTCGGTGACATTACGTACCGGCGAATCTTCAAATTTCGGTCGATTTTTCGATTTGGAGTTTTTGGCATATTTTTGATGTCTATACCCAACTCTATCACATATCTGAATTTCAGTCTTCAAAATTCACGATATCATTGATTTTCAGAAATTGATATTCGAAAATAGAGACAAAATTGTGATAGAGTTAGGTATAGACATAAAAAATATGCCAAAAACTCAAAATAAAAAAATCGACCGAAATTTGAAGATTCGCCGGTACGTAATGTCACCGACGAATTTATTTCAGGCTCATGATTCAAGAGCGCACTTTGGTGCATACGTGTACATGGAAGGCTCTGTTGATTATTAGAACCTTGTAGGAAGACCTACAAGTGCAATATGTATGTATTTTGTTCTTTCTTCTTCTTCTTTGGGTTAATCTGCCTCCTTCTTTCTCTATTACTCCTTCATACTTTACCAGCATTTAAATCTGTCCCCATATAAAATTGATAAAAACATGTATTTTTTTGTGTGTACATGAAAATAAAATCGTTATATTTTCCCTGACCAGTGAGACGGGTGAACTAAACATTTAGTATACCAGCAAAAGAGAACAAACCCCCTTTTCTTATATTTCTGTTATTTTGTGTGCCTTTATGCATAAGAAGATTTATATCAATGGGTCTTGACTCTTTGAGTTACGGTCGAGTTGTGCTTGTTCATACCTTGGGAGTATAATATTTAGAATGTTTTTGCTGACATGGGCTTTAAGGGCACATTTTTGCAAGGAGCTGTCAAGTTTTATTGCCAGAATATAATTTTTTTAAATAAAAAACCACAACTTAAATTGTTGTCAACTGTTGTCACCAGCTTACAAATTTTTGTTCGGGGGGGGGGGGGGGGGGGGGGGGTTAGGTCTATGATATATTCATTCAATCAAGCTTTCACACTCATTTATTTTTTCTACTTGACCTGGACAATTGGGCAAGAGCTAGTGTCAAGCCTTGATTTATCCGTCTTAAACAACATACATTTCTGCAGATATCTGCTCCCCCTGCTCTGCCCCCAGCTCAACCCACCCCCCCCCCCCCCCCTGTATGCCTTTGATTATGGAGATGATGATAAGGTACCTATTTAATGTTATCTTGTACATGTGCTTTATATTGTTTTTTTAAAATCTACAGCTTCTCCCGTTCTATGTGGTGAACGAGCTAGGCTTCATACCAGGCTTACCTGGGCTCTTTATAGCTGCCATCTTCAGCGGTACATTGAGGTTCGTATTGCAAGTTATTTTGTTTCAACTTGTGGTTATCCTTTACATGAGTTCATGCTACGATATGTAAGCCTTGAGTTTCATAATTAATCGTTTTCTGAGTTTATTTCTTGAGAAATCTTTTTGTGGTACAAGTATTCACTTTGATTTGTACGCATTAGTCAGTTTATGTTGTTATTCTGCTTACATGATGAGCAATTACTGTATGAGAAGTAGTCGTGGGGTTCAAGTAGGTGTGAACTTGGGTGGTATTAAAAGCACAGAGATTTCGGCATGGCACCATAGTTATCACTGTGGTTCAACAAGTTCTTCTTAAATGACTTATGATGAACTAGTTTCCAACATCTTATGGGATAAGCACGTAACCCTCAGGGACTTATCAGCAAGGAGAGGATGTACCCCACATGTGGTTTTCCCATGTAGCTGGTACAGACATCAGACAGGTTCGATGGATTGAAGTGGGTTTGTCGAGTCCAGAAGGGGAAGAAATGCCACCAGAAGGAAATTTTACCCCGACATAACTCTTGGTTCTCGTTCACTAATATGAGTATCAAGGAAGTCCTGAAGTACACCTACTGGTGGAGTATGGGGTTAACACAATCGGCAATTAGGATGCAGCTTCGCGTATCGGAACATACATTGGTTGATTGGGAATGGTTTTGTCCGGAGGTATGTTTGGGTTCCTTCTCGGGCAGAACTCGATGGTTGGTGGACCCGGAAAAGTGGTTGAAATAGACGAGACTAAAGTAGGCAAACAGAAGCATAACGTTGGTCATGTTGCAGAAGGACAGCGGGTTTTTGGTAGAATCAAGCAAGATTCTAGGAAGAGCTTGCCTGCACCATTCTGCTTCTTCTCATCAAGGACCATATTCGCGAAGGAACACTGATTGTGCCAGACTGTTGGAAGGCATATTCCAACTTGTCACAGCATCAGCATGGATACACACATCAACAAGTTAACCAATCGATAGAGTTAAAAAATGCTAAAGGATTCCACACTAATACCATCAAATCTCATTTGGCGTTAATGCATCGGGAGTGTTGAGGGGGGCCAGTCGGGGGAATTGACAAGAGGCCTGCTCTTGTGAGCGATTATGGACATGATCTCTGCCCGATGCTCTTCTGTCAGAACAGGCTGCGAGGGCCTCCAGCGCTGGTTCGTGAATCGAACCAGATCACTACAACACCACCCAAAAAATATGTAATTGAGATCTTATTTCTTCTTAAATCTGGACAAATATGTACCACATTATGAATATATACTACATTATGAACTAAACCTGAATATATCACTGACTTCCTTTATGATATCTGCCCCAGTGGTATTTGCAAGTCAAATTAGATGCTTTACTTTATGTTTGATTGCAGCACGGTGTCATCGGGTCTGAACTCACTAGCAGCAGTAACGGTAGAAGACATCATTAGACCCCTCAAGAAGGATCTTTCAGAGGAGAGGAGGACTGTCATCTCAAAAGTCCTAGGTAAATACCTTCAGTTTTTATTTAATGAGTAATTATGTTGATAACATTGAACCTCTCAGTAAATACCTTCAGTTTTATTTATACATGTATTTATTATACTTTCCTTATAATGGTAATTTACCTAATAGTATTATGTATAATGTGTGGTTCAAAGATTTATGCTGTGTGCTATGTCAATATATTTGTAACATCATAGGTATGTTAACAATGTTAATGTCAAAATTATGTTGTTGTATCAGAGGTAGAAAAACAACAATTCTTGGTTTCATTTTGCCAGTGATTTATAAAGATCAAAATACAGGCAAACATGTTTTAGCGGCCACATGCCTATAAATTATAAAAGCCAACCTGTCTATACTGGTCACCTTTCTACAGTGTCCATTGTTCTTGTGTCCCATAGGTGGTCACTATATACATCTTTGACTATATATCTGTCACTTTTCTCATTTTATTGACAGCCATGCTGTATGGGTTTGTTGCCATAGGCATGGCTTTCGTCGCATCCAAGATGGGTCCTCTCCTCACAGTGGCTATCGGCCTGATGGGCATGATCGGTGGCCCTCTCCTTGGCATGTTCACACTGGGCATCGTCTTTCCATGGGCAAACAATATAGTAAGTTTTTTTTAAAATGTATTTCAATATTTTCATATCAACATGTATAGCTTACATACCCAGAGCTGCCAAGTCTCCCTGTTTCTGAAAGGAGGCTCCCTGAAATGTCCAGATCTTTTTACATCCTGACAAACAAATGTGAAAATCTCCCTGATTAAGGAAAGATTTTCCTTGTTGTAGTGCATGTATTTCATAACTATTTTCCTGATTGCTGTTTGGAATGTCTTTGCATTAGACATTGGAACTTTGGTAGTTCTGCATTTCTTACAGCATTTTATATAGCCATGTACAGTACTTTATTCATGATTGGAGTTGAAAAGCAAACTTGTTTGGCATATTCAAAGAAAACACTGCCGATCTCCTCACCGTAGCTATCGGCCTGATGGGCATGATTGGTGACCCATTACTAGGCCTGTTTACACTGGGCACCGCCTTTCCATGGGCAAACAATATAGTAAGTTGCTTCAATGTATTTCATTTTTCTAGAATGCTCCCAAGGGAGTGGAGAGAGTGCACATTAAGTGCCGGATCAATTGTGGGTGTGTAACCTATGACTTGGGTAACAATATTAGACACAGGTCCCTCTGGGAATACAGTGTAAAAACACTGTAGAGGCTACCATGGGTAAACAAAACTGATTAGTATTATTATTAATATTATTTGCATGGTAAATAAGAAATTGTACTGTATTCAGAAAGTACATGTTTGTCATAACAGAATGTGTGAACAATGTCACCTGGTGACAAATCCAATCAGCCGTAACTGCTCGTATTAATTTTGAATGATTTGTTATATTGTGCGAGTACAGTAGCTAACATCACAATTCTGACTTATTATATTTAGATATTGAATCAGCACTTAAATTATTTCATCTCCTTCCTCCTGTCCAGGGAGTAATTGTAGGATCTCTAGTTGGGTTTGCCCTGTCGTTTTGGATCGGGAAAGAGGCCTACCTGTATCCACCAATGGTAGAGAAACTACCCACATCCACCAAGAGATACTTCTTAGCTTACATCACAATTCCAACTTATTATTAAGTTATTAAATGAGCATATTTTCATCTCCTTTTTTCCTGTCCAGGGAGTGATTGTTGGATCTCTTGTTGGGTTTGCCGTGTCGTTTTGGATCGGGATAGGTGCCTACCTGTATCCACCGATGGCAGAGAAACTACCCACATCCATCGAGGGATGCCTTTTAGCTAACATCACGGAGCTGCCATCATACATCGCAGACAATGTGACATCATTACCAGAGATCCTTATGACCCCAGAGCCATAGTGAGTATCACAATGCAAAGATATCTTGATGTTTGGTTTTGTTTTGTTTTCAAGAAAGTGAACTTACAGTTTTCATATTTGATGAATGCAAAATGAGTGCTAACCAGTAGTGCAAATCATTTTGTTACTATTTTTATATGGAAAATAAATAGATACATACATGTGCTTAGAAACATCAGTATTAAGGGCCATATAAATATTATGTTTTATTATTATTATTATTCATGAAGTTGAAAATTGAATCTAAGCAACTGGACTATCAATCTTCACTATCGTATTATTATTACTATTATCATTATTATTATTATTATTATTATTATTATTACAACAAAAATGCCAATATATAGAAAGGTGATAAAATAAAGCTGTATGAAGTCTCTGGTTGTTCATGATTGCATTACACAGAAATTTGTTTTCCACTGGTTGCATTATGATTGCCATGACCAATATGACATTTTTGTTACTTTTTATATAACATTAGCAAATTTGAAAAATAAAGGACAAAGAAGGTGTTAAACATTTTGATTAGTGGGAGTGTCATGGTATATTGGTTCGGGCCTTCCTCTTTCAATACGAGGGTCGGGGGTTCGATTCCCAACCGCGGCAGGTGTGTCCTTCAGCAAGACACTTTATCCACAATTGCTGCTCTCAACCCAGGTGTAGTAAATGGGTACCTGGCAGGAATTTATTCCTTGAAATGCTTGACGCGCTTGCTTGCCACGCTTGCAGGCAGCTCGGCTACGGCCAGGGTAATAATATACTGTACAGTATGATGCGCCTCGGAATAGAATGTCTAGATTGATGGCGCAATATAAATGCTTGTCTATTATTATTATTAGTAGTAGTAGTAATTGCTAGTTTAATGATTGTTTGTGTGTGTCTTTCTCTAGTCCGAGGATAGCAAGTTTCTACAGTATCTCCTACCTTTGGTATAGCTTCACAGCTCTATCAGTCGTCCTCATAGTTGGCCTTATTACAAGCTTCCTCACAGGTAATGCTCACTTTATAGTATGTCAGTTTTCAAGCAAAAGATGCAGGCCCTGGCCACCTAGAAATTTGGGCTCGTTTGTATGATTTTGCACACAAAATCAGCTACCATGACTCATTGTTAGGCTCTGAATTGGTACTTCTATGCCATCCCTGACTCATTTGTTTTTAGTGTGTTTATTTTCTTGCGAAAAGAAAAACATGAATGGTTAACTTTTTCCCTTTAGTTATAAACAAACAGATTCCAAGTCAGTAACTCTTTTTTGGTTAACTGCATGAACATCAGAACATCACTTTTGACATTCATATGATTTTATTTATGAAACAGAAAGAAAGGGAAATAAGATTAAATTCAACGAACTGTATTTTTCATTACCATATAAATATGTTTTTTTATGGTACATCCAATGCAAGAATATAGTTGGAAAAGACCAATCAAAAATACACATGGCTTGGTGTGATTTAGTACTAACAAAATATCACAGGGTATAATCATAACGTGATGAACATGTAGCATGTAAGCCTTTAAAAGTAGTGTACACAAATTGTTACATTATTTATTTTTTTGCCTGCATAAGTTACAGAAATACAATTTTGTTTTATTACGGTTATTATGACAGGTGCTACATATCCTAGTGACTTGGACCCCGATCTGATATGTCCCATCTCACGGAGGTTCTTATGCTGCTTCCCAGCTGGCTGCAGGCAAAGAATGGAATGCGGCGTTGAATTTGATAAGGTAAGCAGCGCACACTGTATAATTCTGTGTATGAACAAACTAATCTACTTTGTTCTGTATTATTATGTTTATCTTTTTAAAACTGTTTGATGTTTCGTTCTCGTAAATGTGTCGCATGGCCTTGTTGAAAAGCAGCTTTTTAGCTGATACAGTGAAACCTCATCGTAACCAGCACCTTGGGCACATTGAATTCAACTCATTATATCAGATATCTAGTTGTAACGGGGCTTAAAAATGGTAAATACATAGAATCTGTGAAATTATCTCGCTCTATCAGGTACCTCCTTTATATAACAGAGCTCGTTATAAAGAGGTTCCACTGTAGCAGGCTTTTTACCTTGAATAAATAAATAAACTCAAACTCAAACTCAACTCGCTGGTATTCCATATGAATTGAACCCGAGACCACTAAGCTTAGAAGCTTTGAAGTACAGTCAAACCTGTGCTAGCGACCACCTGTCTATTGCTGTGAACCTCACTGCAGAGAAAAGAAAGTGTTATGGAACCTGTCTATAGTGGAGATGCTGTTGCATGATCAGATAAGCCAACGCTCGAAATTAACTTTTTTTGCTGGTGGCCCGATCGGGCAAGTAGAATTGGTATTTATCCAATATTGGTGGCCCGAAACAGAAATTTGGTGGCCCGAAAAAACAAGGAAAAACAAAAGAAAACAGTGACCGGTAATCTTAGCTTTTCATAAGAATTAATTAATGAAAATAACATCTAAAATCACCACCCTGATCAAAAATCCGTAAAGGAATATATAAACCCAACATTGAATCAGTAAAAGGTAATTTTGGAGTGATGAAATGTTACAATTTCAGCCCTTTCTCTGTGCGATTTTGTCAACTTACAAGTTGAAAGTTGAAATTATACACAAAACAACATGCATGGGACTGAACTGGAACTCTCACAAAATTGGCATGAAACATCTACAAAAGTACAAAACTAGATAAAACAAAATCTGTACTACCTTATTATGAGTCCTATATTTGAAGTTCTTTCAAATTATGTGATGCTTTGAAAGATAATAAGGCCTTTCTGGCTTTCTTGCCCAAACGAATTTGCGCAAATTGGACTGAATTGAAGACAAGTCAAAGCATAGTTGCAGAGTTGACTAGACTGTGTGTGGCTATGCGAATTGCTGTATTAAGCTGATGTACATACCGTCCCCATTTATAATACATGGGGCCGGGCCAGTACAAGGTACCAGCATGTGTGTACACTTCTAGTTCTACTTGTATGCACTAGTAGTAGACTGGTGACAATGACAATGAATTGACAATGACAATGACAATGACAATGACAATGAATTTTATTCTCAATAACGGCCCCTCACGGGGGCATGGGAGAAATATAACAAGTGTATATTATATACATATATCAAGTATAAACATGATAAAAAACAAACAAAATCTTTGGCAACAACTTTTAACTAGCACACACTAAGAAAACTTAGCCATAATAATACTACAAAATCTTGATAAATTTTTTAACTGTTTAATATTTCTAACATTAAATAACTGGTACATCTTATATACATTTGGCCTCTTGAAATAATGACCTTTAACTAGCTGCTTCCGATCATTCTGAAATGCAGGGCACACTAAGACATAATGAAATTCATCCCCCTGATCTTTTAAGGAACACAAGCTGCAAATCTGCAACTCTTGCTCAGGCAAGTAGCGACCATTTGCTATTGGGAGTTTATGGTTTCCACACCGAAATCTAGACAAAGTTATCCTATCTTTAACATCCAACTGCACTAAATATTTTTCAAAACCAACCACACTTTTAAAAATCCTATAATTTATACACAAACTGGTAAATCAGTCTTTCTCTTTGTTGTTTGTCTCCCCAAGACGTCATAATTTTCATAGGCACCTCCAGAACGAGATGAATTTTTCTGTCTAATCACGCACATTTCTCCAGATTATCGCCGTTAGCAGATTTGCGCTCGCTATTTTGTTGATTTTTTCCACTGATTTCGTTTGTTTTTTTATGCCTGGTTTTGGCGATGTTTGAAATGTCAAATTTTCAGATTTACATTTGGAAATCTTACTGGCCCAATCGGGCCACTAAAATAGAGCAATTATGATTTTTTGGTGGCCCGACAGAGATTTTTGGTGGCCCCGGGCCATCGGGCCTGTGCTAATTTCGAGCGTTGGATAAGCGCTCAACTTGCAATCACATGATCCGAGTTTGAACCCAAATCGATGCCTCAGCATTTATGTCCTTCAGGACGACATTTCATTCAGATTGCTTCTCCCTACCCAGGAGTATAAATGGGTACCTTGGTTGGGTGTAAATTAGCCTGATGCGCTGATAAAGTTGCTCACGGCTAGTATGGTGCCCAGGGAGTTGAGAAAGTGCACAAGATAATTGCGCAGGTTTGAAATGTGCCCAGATGACCAGGGGTAATAATGATAGTTGTGCGCCACAAGTGTTTAATGACAGATGTGCGTGTTATAATTATATTGTTATTATATATTATTAACCTGTCTATAATGGTCACCTATCTATAGTGGCCACTTTTTTTAGTTTCCCTTAGGTGGTCACTATACACAGGTTTAACTGTATTGCCATCATAAGAGCTTCTAGCTTAGTGGTCAGAGGATCTTTATGTATCTAGCAACCCGGAGGTCTCCAATTCGATTCTTGGGGAAGCCCATAAGCCCATATTTCTTTGCTTGTTTTCAAAATATTAATTCCCCTGCCCAGATTTGAAATTTGAAGTTATTCTCATATCTTTGATATGTAATATAAAGACTTTCATCGGTTTTTCATTCTCCTTTTTTCCGCTCAGAAATCGCAGAGGGGCTACGGCAATGCCTACGACTGGGATGAGAGGGAAGCTGAAGTTGATGACTATAATTCCCTCGAAAAAAAGAACGGTCATGTGCCCTCACATGACGCCGAAGAGACAGCCTTTTGACGATGGCTGATATGATGAGCTCTAGTTGCAATCATGTACTAACAAAGAAAGTATAATTCACATAATCATGTTCTAATATGAATAGAGTATCAATTGTGAAAAAAAAAATCACCTGAAATATGAATTTGAAGAGTGTATTTTGTCACCTGATGTGATTTTTAGGATAGTTGTTGACTGTTTTTTACCTCACTTAATGTCATAACCTATGTCGGTCAAGCCCACTGCACACTGCACGATTTTGCCGCGATGCATTGATCGTGTGACTCTGCGCCTTGTAGTGAGACATCACACACCGGCTCATTTTCACTTGTATGATTGACTAGCAGAGCCAGGGGTGGGGATTTGACCTGTTGAATCTTCACGCCTGGTCGTGGCCCTTGATCGCAACTTTCATTGCACAAAAGGAAAAGGGAAATTACAAATGTGCAAAAAATGCAGTGTGCGGTGCTGAGTCGTATGACCGGTCATACGACTTGGCTTACCCTACCAGTACGACATGTCGGGTCATGTAATGTTAGTAATGATGTTTGAATCAATGATTTTTCAGCTTTTAAGATGTGACCCGTTCAGTAAGAATGCAGTTGACAAAATGTTATTGTCACATTATATTGAATATTACAATATCTGTATGATATAAACTCCGCACAACAAATTTGGACACTGCTGAAGTTTATTGTATTCCATCTTTCTTATTACTGCGTTATGCTCACTATTATGTCAAACAATGATTACAAAGTCTGTTTAACAAATTTGTTCATTGAAGTTATATAAGTGATATAACATATGAAGATTGAATACTTAATCAGTAAAGTCTCGCCAGATTTTAAATTCTTCCTCTGTGTCCGTCACAATTTTACTAAAATGTTTGGCCAGGACTGGGCACAGCTCACAGCCCTCCCGTTTGCTGCCATCAGGTCTTTGATGCAGCACTGTATAAGTTGGCCTGGTAAAATTTGTAGTGCTCATGAGATGACCTATGTGGAATAAAATTATACCTGTTATCACTGTTTGATAATGATATTTGATAAGACAATATTGCGTGAAACATTTGTACTTGTAAGATTACTAATAAGATTATAATAATTACTGTGGAAATATGGTGCTGATGCTTGTACTGTTATAATGATGTATAGAAGCATGGATGTCCAGTCTTTATCCGAAGATTTTTTGTTTTAAAGGACCTAAAGAATACAACGTTCTTTGACACTTATTCCATAGTTGATGACTTGAAACATAGGTATGCCGAAGAAAAATCCATGAAAATAAACACAGTAGTGATTTAAGACTAGTTTTCTGATGCCAAATCTCAATTAGCAGCCAATTTACGCCCCACCCACATTTAGCGTCCGGAATCAGCAGCGTGATTGACATGTGTTTGACAATCGCGTCATCTACAGAATTTAGTTCATTGGTCCGGTCTTTAGATGACGTCACATTTTGGCGATTTAAAAGGGGCGTTCCCAGGACAATTAGATATTTACTAATTACCCCAAAATTGATTGATTTCATGAGAAATGACTGCTAAATTCTTTTTCTTCAGGAAAAATTACTTATAGAGAGCCGAATTGTGAAAATTAGGCCATCTAGACGCTGTAGTTCCTTTAAGTGTAATTATTTGTTGAATGGGTTGGGTCTATTTTTTGCTTGTATTCCTTCTAGAACTGGCTTTTTATTATGTGTTTTGCTCATTTTGAAAATTTAAGATTTGTGTATATAATGTTTTAAAGAATGAGTGGTTTGGTTTGGCTGGATAACGGCCTTTAACAAATGTTATTTGAGTGATACATTTGTATTAAAAACAATTTTGGGGTAGATAATTATGCAAATTTGATGTCAATTCTGTTCAGTTCATTGTTATACTATTTTCTCGTTTGAAAAAAAGTATAAAACAAATATGAACATTATGGCTAGAATTCACAAAGGTGGATTTAACTTATAATGCCTTATAATGCCTAGCCCATACTTTTATACAGTGCTGCACATTCGTATCTCATTTCGAAAAATAGGATACTAATTCAGCTAGTAAAACAACTAAACAAAGAGTCAGGTATAAATTAATTCCAATATTTCAAATTTTACTGCAAAATTTGCATTGTTTATTTATTTTAATGGCTGAATTATGTTTTTGTTGTAATTCTGGAAATGAGAGATGAAAATGCAGCACTCAATTACAAATTTAAAACCTTGGTGTAGGTTGAAACCACATTGGTGAATTCCATTCTTCATTTATATAGAACTTCAGTTTTAAGATACCTCATCATTAGATACCTCAGTCTTATGATCAATTGGAAACATGGAATCACGAGAGAGAAAAATAATTATTTTATGTATTTTTCTATGAGGCTAATGTGAGAAAACAACTCTCTTACTTCAAATATTATGAAAGTACATTAAGGGGAGGGCCAACATCGAAAAAGTGGCTTCCTTAAGGACTTAGGTTGCCAGATCTCCACAACAAGTTTAAACCAATTTTATTTGCAAGTATTTTTAGTGAGACAAATTAATTCGGAGGTCTACCTCAAACAATTTGTTGCGAACACCTTCAAATCCAAGATGGCGTCCAAAACAGTAGTCGTTTTGACTTGCTATAGATTATTGGCAATATTTCACAAACAACACCTGCAATAGGCATGATTTTGCAGTCATATTAAAGACAATCAAATTTCCTATAATCTGATACCAAACACAATGGGTTTCAGAATATGTAACACGGTCATTTTTAGCCCCAAACTCAAATTTTAGGCATTTTTTCCCAAAAATATGAAATTATTGATTTACATAATTCGGCATATATCAATAATTGCATTAGCAGTTGAATTAATACTTTTCGAAAAACTGTCCAATTATATTAACAATACTCTCTAAAAATTTCAAGTGTATATTGTATCTGAACAAAAAGTTATAGTTCTTGGAACTCAGCATTTGATATCGACAAATACAGCCAATTTGTACGATTTCGAACACTATACAGGGTGCCCCAATAAATGTAATTCTTGTTTACGGACTTTATTCAAGAATTTCTCCTAAATAATGACATATTGTTGATACCATTTTTTAGCAAAACCTTCAGTTTTCTTCTTTTATGTCATAAATATGCCGCCATCGGTTTGCAATAGTACACGAAAATAGTGTATCGGTAATTTCAGTGCAATAATAAATCCATCATGCAAAGTGCATAGTGCAATATTCGAATGGGAGGCGCTTGTCATTTACAGTTGGATCGGCCATATCTTGATAATTATGTTTTTAACATGATTATTATTCGGAACACCACAGTTAGCTAGACTTTTTCAGGGTTCGGAAAACACTTTGAATAGGCTATATAGGTTTATCTTAGGGTAACTTTTTGTACCACCATGTACATTTGTAACCGTAGTAACAACAACAATAGACATATAATAAATCATATATTTGGCTACTACAAGCCGCATTATGCACACTAATTTTCGCGTGAACATGGAGGAAGACAAATCACATGTAAAATAACACCCTATAGCTGCTATTTTTAAGTTTTTAAGGTAAATATTTGTTGATTTGGTATATCTTTGTCCATAATCGGCTGTTGTTACCATGGTTACACGAGTACAGTATAGTGCAAAAAAATAAACATTCTGCTTGCTGAGGCTTTTCGGTGTTGTGCATATTAGTTTAACAATTGAGATTGTTTTGTTTTAATACTGAGTCAGACCAATTGTATAGACCTTTATGGTCTCCAGGTACATGTAATAAGATATGAGGGGCATGAAGGGTGCGTTCCTCGCGATCAAGATGGTGTTCGAAGCTAGATACGCTCTGCACATATTACAGTATGTCCCGAATATTGTGTACTTCAGTCCTTCAGTAAGGCACTTATTAAAGATAATGAGCATGATCTTGATACTGTTTTAAACACATCACGGGACACCCAGTATGATTCGAATTCGCAATATGCATGGCATGCGCGTCAGTATGCAGCTGACTGGAATGCTTCATGTGGAGTGGAATTAAGTTCATTTTTAACGTTTGATTTATGATAAATGCATTTAAACAAATACAGGACAGACACAACATCTACGCGGACTATACATAATGATGGTGAAATATTCATCATATTACAAGAAATTGTGTTTCTTTTTGTATTTGTTCATAACTGGAACTGAAGGTGTCCCGAGATTGACGCAATTATTTGGTATACAAATCCTCTTATTAAGATTACACATTTTTGAGACACCCTGTATAGCATGAGAAATCATGCAAAACTACCCATTTTGTGGATAGCTAATGCTGACTTCAAAGTACTATAACTTGTTGTTCAGATACGGTATACACTTGAAATTTTCAGGGTGTATTGTCGATATCATTGGACAGTTTTTTGAAAAGTATTAGATTGACTGCTAATACAATTATCGATTTATATGTTATTATGTAAATTAACAATTTCATATTTTGTGGAAAAAATTCATAAAATTTGAGTTTGGGGCTAAAAATGACCGTGATACATATCCTGAACCTCACGGTGTTTGGTATCAGGTTATAGGAAATCTAATTGTCTTTAATATGATTGCAGAATAATCTTGATATATAAGGTGTCGTTTGGGAAATCTCGCCAATTATCTATAGCAATACAAAACGGCTGCCTTTTTGGACGCCATCTTGGATTTGGAGGTGTTCGCAACAAAAATGTTGAGGTAGACCTCTGAATTATGTTGCCTTATTAATAATACTTGCAATTAGAATCGGTTTCAACTTGTTGTGGAGATCTGGCAACCTAAAGTCACTTTTTTCGACATTGGCCCTCCCCTTACATGAAACGGTTGAGCATTATACATGGAGTAATAATGATGAAGTCTATTTTATATATAGCGCATGTTCTGTCTTTCGTCATTCTCTCGTTCTCTCTAGCGGCGCATCATTATGTTGACATAGAATATGAACAGTGACTTGATAGTCATTTAAGCCAGGTAGCCATGCTTGTAACTATGTGTTTTATACCTACGCCTGGTTATAATTATGAAGAAAAAAGTTTTTATACTGGTACTATCTCTGTTGAGATCAACTCTCGATTCAAATGTTAAAACCGTTACCGTCCATTATTACGTTTGGAGAGGCTTTTGTTGATCTTCTCTTATTGATGTCAGTGTTTTCTTTGGTTTTTTATTCATTTCTCTGTAACGCTCATAATTAATTAGATTTCGAATTGCCAGTTATTTTGGAGGGTTGTTGATTTGTCAAGTATGCACCTGCACATACTGCACATATCTCGAATGAAGTCTTTATTTATGACACACAGTCTCAAAGCAGTCAATGCGATGAGAATTAGGAGGGCTTGAAGTGGAATTCAAATGTGTTGTGGGCTTTAAAAGTTTGTGAATGGGAGGGATTATGAGCAAAACCAGAGCTGAAAAGGTAAAGCAATAAAATAGTTGTGATAGTTGAATTTTGTTGAGAACTTTGTACGTTGTTCGTAAGCCACCGATCGCGACTTCATTTGCGAGCTGCAGCGATTCCCTTGCTTTTGGGATGTGTACATGATATTTCGCCAAAAATCTATTTTCTTAATTACATGGCAGTATTATGGAAAAGCGACATATTTTTATCAACTCAAATGAGAAATTGGATTTTCATGTACAAAAGTTATAGTGGATTGCTCGTAATTGATATTACAATCGGTGGCAATATGAAAAGGATCGCTCTTGTTTTCCTGAGTTTCAAATTAATAGGGAATTTCTCTCATCAGATCCTGATGAAAATTTGTACAGATTATTGCTTGGTTATCCTTCTTTATTATGTTAGACTTAACTTAAATCTGGTCTGGAGTTCGCCCTTGATATTAATTTCATCAAACAATTTGTTTTCATTATGTTTTATTAGCATAAATTAATTTCATCAAAGCAATTTGTTTTCATTATGTTTTATTAGCATAAATTAATTTCATCAAAGCAATTTGTTTTCATTATGTTTTATTAGCATACATTAATTTCATCAATGCAATTTGTTTTCATTATGTTTTATAAGCATACATTAATTTCATTGATGCAATTTGTTTTCATTATGTTTTATTAGCATACATTAGTTTTATCAATGCAATTTGTTTTTATTATGTTTTATTAGCATAAAATCCACATGCACTTTTGTGAGATATTTTAATGATTAAGTTTGCATGAAGAACAAAACACTTCCATTGTATGGCAAATTTTGGGGTAAGTTTAATTTATTTAACTTAGTTGCCATGTTATAACTTGCCATTTCTTGTATGGTCTGTCCTCTAGTATAAATAAATCAAACATTTATAATTATGTGAATGTCATGATACATATAATGAATGGTGAACTCTGAATTTGAGTTTGCTTTAGTGAGAATTTGTATGTACATGTAATTGAATGTCATTTATACAACAATATGAATAATTCACACCTATGGCGCGTACATGTATGTGTCATATAATATTATGTGGGTTTTTATGTTTATCATTTTTTAATGATTTGTGCAATTCACAAAATTGGAATATATCTATCGCACAGTAGAGGTCATAATGCAAACATTAACCTGTTCAATGTTATATATTCTTTGTTCGAGCGATGAAAAGCGTCTCTCTCAGGGACGAACAACAAACAGAAGAGTTTTGTAGCTCGGTTGGTAAGAGCACCAGTCTAGCAATCCGGAAGTCCCGGGTTCAAATCCCGTGAAGCCCAATTTTCTTTGCTCATTTTCAGTTATATTAAGAATGTTTATTTCTGGTCAGTTTCCCTATGTTTGTAATAATATTCTTTGTTTAATTTAACGTGATCACATACATGTATATTTCTGGTCAGTTTCCCTTTGTTTGTAATAATATTCTTTGTTTAATTTAACGTGATCACATACTTGTATATCAGCTTGATGAGGTAACAGAGATTGCAGGGTACGATTTATAATGATTCTTTTCCTTCAAATTTGACTGCCGTTTGTGATAAGTGATAAGTATTTCGTTAGGAGATATGATCGAGGGATTAAGGGCCAGAGTATAAAGTAATGTGTGTGGTATGACATTGATAGTGCTGTATGCAGTGCAGCATGATCGGTTTGCACAAACATTATTTGATTAAAGAAATCAAATGAGACAATATTTTGGTTCTGTCTATTTTCTTTGTGAGATGTTTGTGTTTTTTACATGTAGATCCAATGTCTCTTTATTTTGATCACATCAATTTGCTTTTTTTAAAGAAATAGATGAAGAATTTAAGTTGATACGAAATCAATGATAGTAAAATCAATATATGCAGTGGTGAAGTGTGGGCTTACTTATGAGGGGGAGGGGGGGGGGGGGGGGGGGAGAGGGTTTTTTAGGCATAGTGTATTTCTATATTTTCCCCCTTGTTCATTATCATTGTTGCCGCTTTCTTGGCCCTGACGCTCTCTTTCTTGGCTAATGTGTTAGGGTATGTCTAGTATGGTTTACCTGACTTTATAATGAAGTTTAGAAAATAATTTCAAAACAAAAAACAATTTTTTTTTTAGGGTATTACACAAGGAAATCAAAGGATGATTCCATTGAATTCCATTCAATTATGTACCATTGAAATATAGCCTCATTTTAAAGGGGTAACTTTGTCTGAATCTTACCCTTTGTCATTGTTTTCGTATGTCAGCATAGTACCATCACCCAAAAATAATATTCTTATTAAAGAAAGGTAACATCTTTAGTATTCCATTCCATTAACAAGTTCACAAAAATATGTTTCCAGAAAAAATAAAAATAATTGGAAAACGCCTCACCATTCTAAAGCATGAGTTCATGCAGTCTGAATTGCGAAGACTAATGTGTGCAGAGCGAACGAATCGCCCGGGATTCTATTGTCTACAAACGTACGCGTGAATCGCATTGACGCACTCGCAAATGTTTGGCCCGTACGAACCAGGAAATAGTAGTGGTTCCATAAGTGGTGGAAATTAATTGCTTTGTTTATGAATTACACAACCCTTTGCAAAATGTTGAGTATGTATTTTATATCACAAAACGGTACCAAAACATATATTAATGTGTTGTTCTTTGCCTGGTGGTCCCCTTTAAAGCCTTAAGGGCCAGTCATACTTACGGTAGGGGACGTAGTGATCAGTAGGGTAATTTAATGTGGGTCAGACGTGGTGTAAGTACGTTAAAACTAGGTTAAACTAAGTTGAACAACGTGGAACTATACGTTGAATTACGTTAAGGTACGGTGGTTGGCCACGGAAGGCCGGATAAGTACGTTTAAGTACATTAAACTACGCTAGACTACGCTAATGTGGGTACAGCTTGCTCACGGACAGGTACGGAGTGGTACGTCTGACTACGCTTGAGTACGAGAGACTGTGGTAGCCACTACGCTGGACTATGCTAAAGAACGTCAAACTACGGTAAATAGCAACCCCGCACGGAGTATAACAGCCAGCCGGTGGTGTGGTACGGCCATTGTGCGCTTGTTTTTCAAACATAGCAGTTCTGTGAAATTTGTCTATATTTTTGCTCAAACATGTCTGGATCAAGACTGTCGATGCTGGTTTTGTACACGGTAAAGAGTACGTTAGAGTACGCTAGAGTACATTAAGTACGTAACGAAGTACGTTAGACTACGTTAGACTACGCTAGACTTCGTTAGACTACGTTTAACTTCAGTTTAGTACGTTATTACTACGGATGCCTTAACGTACCGCTCTTTTGAACATGTTCAAAAATTAATCGAAGATCGAAAGACATTTGCTCCTAGCATGGGTGTTAAAAATTGTATAAAATAGTGAACCTACTCATAAGGTATTTTTAAAGGGCATAGCAAGGAAAAGACTGAGCCTTGCATGAGATGGATCCACGTGATCATGTATACTATAGAGCCATCGATATAGTCTAGTTTAATTATGCGCTCATTGAAAGTGTCTTGATGCTCGAAGACCTGACTTTGGGGGGCACCCACATTTGGGGATAATAATGGGGGTCCAGGGGGCGGAGCCCCCGGAAGCTTTTAGATTTCAGACATTTGCTCCTAGCATGGGTGTTAAAATTGTATAAAATAGTGAACCTACTCATAACGTATTTTTAAAGGCATAGCGAGGAAAAGACTGAGCCTTGCATGAGATGGATCCACGTGATCATGTATACTATAGAGCCATCGATATAGTCTAGGGCATTGGGCTCCCATGAAACTAAGCAAGGGCGTCAACAATTTCTCAAAAGTGTAGGGGAGACATTGCGAGGAAGCGAAGCGACCGAGCGGGGAGGGTGTGGAAGGGGTGTCCCCCTCCCCTTTTTTCAAATGTGGGGGAAATGATATTCCAATTTTATTTGCGTTCAGCGCATATGTACCGAGATTATTTTATTTTTTGTGACGGTGGGCTAATCTATAGATGAGGGTTTAATAAACTTCATTTGAGGTGTGCGTTTGAGAAATTACGCTGCCCAACACATTTCAAAAGTGAGTTCCCGCAACCCAAATGAAACTTGCGAAGCGCGCGGCAAAAAAGAGATTTACAGTCCTTTTCAAACTAAAAAACGGCTATTTTGAAGATAGAAATTATTAATAAATGTGTCTTTCCCCTCTTTTGGCATTATATCACTCGATTTTTTCTTCCTCATTTTCGGAATTATTGGGGGGGGGGGGGGGCCAAATGATATGTTCGCCCCTCCAATATTTTCATTGGGGGGGGGGGGGGGCGACCGCCCCCCTGCCCCCCCAGGATCGACACCCCTGGCGTAAGATGCAGGCTGTGGCCGATTCACGGATTATCTTGTTGACAAGATGTCCGTGAGTTCTCTAAGGATTTCATCTGCTCTTTTGTGGCATACCTGGGATTTATTCTTGTGTGTGTGTGTGGGGGGGGGGGGGGGGGGGGGGGGGGGCTGGGGGCACCAGGCATGGGGCCTTGCGTTTTCATGGGGGCAGATGTTTCCACGTGACAGGCAACACAACAACAACAATATAATGGTCTTCAATATTACAGTTGCCTGAATAAAATATTTACGGATTTATCGTCTCCACCTCCCCTTGCAACCAAGAGGTTTTGGAAGGGGGAAATATATGTTTAGCCCCCCCCCCCCCCCCCACCTCTTTTGCTACGCCCCTGCTAGCTGTTTATATGGATTGCTGATTTGAAACGAATCTAGACGCTCGAAGGATTTTATCTGCGGGGGCACCAGGGGCCTAGTTTGCATTTTTTTGAGGGGCGCGGGTTTTCACCTGAGCAGCTAATAAATGGGGGTGGGGAAGGGGGGGGGGGGGGGTCACTATTTTAAAGGGGCCCTAACATTGACACTTACCGTAATAATACAATAGTTTGGCTGATTACTTTTCTCCCATTTCTCCCTCAAGCAAATAAACAAAAACACAAACAAAACAAAACGACATACTTAAAAGGGTCTTCAATGTATAGTTGCCTAAAAATAAATCAAATTAACCATGAGAATGACATGGTTATGCCGATTCTTTCTGTCAATGTTTGTCCCCGAAAACATGATGGTTGTTGGGGGCAGCTGGTATTTTGGGGACCCCCCCCCCCCCCCCCCCCCATAGCAGCAGCAGCAGCAGCAGCAGCAGCAGCTACTCCCCTAGTACTAAAGTGCTAGGACGCCACTTACGTTTGTTCGCAGGGGTTGCTGGTTTGTAACAAAATAATCTAGCCGTTCTCCAAGAGACAATGCTAGAGTTTTTCTCTCTGTAGGTCGGCCCGGAGGTCGGAATTTGGAAGGAAGTTGTTCATCCTTGTCCATTATACACCATGCCAACGTCTGATCAGTTCTTGTATTACCCTCTAGTGTCCTTCCATATTTTACTCTAATGCAATAAAATATTCGTAATAAACAGCTCTATTGCGGTATTGCTCTTTTTTCTTCTTAGTTAAGCACCAACAGAAGAGCAGTGGCATATAATATATGTATACACTTTCTTATCGCTTAGTTGGGTGTTTCATGTCCTTTCGTTTTTTCATTTCGTTAAAATAACCGGCAAATTGTTGTTCTCAAAATGCATGAAAGTATAAAACGGAAGAATAAGTCGTGAAAGTTAAGCAAAATTGGTCAAGAAATTAGTAGGTTATGAATTTTCCCCGACATTGATTGAATTACAGTATGATATGATTCCGTAGACAGGTTACAATTTTGATTTTGACTATGATGTCTGTTCGGACCTAGCTACATGGCTCCGTTGCAGAAAGAGCAGCAATGCCAATGGATTGTGTAGTTTCAAGACAGCAAATATGCACATTTTAACCAATCAGATTTGAGCATTAGTTAGGTCACATGTTCTGACTTGCAATTAACCTGTTCCCCTCGAGATTCTGAAATCCCCATAGACTTTGTACATAGCCCAGCCGGTTCCCGTAAGCAATGGGTTAATTGCCACTTTACAATCGATTGCAACTCTTTGTGCAACTCCCCTTATATGTCATCCGCTAGGCCAAATAAAATGATATCGGTTTCCCTAAAAAAATAGAAATATCCTAAATTGAATTAATGTTATTTTACAAGTTTCCCTCAAGTTGTACTTGGTTGAATGCAAAACTATGCCCCAAATCTCGAATCTGAGTCGCGACGCCTCCTCCCCCCC